>JAOVVI020010961.1:0-12849 GCA_028571085.2 Nepenthes alata
AGGGCATTTAGTTATTGTGATACATATTAATTAGGTGATATGCTTCGAATAGAGTGCATTTCAACATATTTTTATGATTTACTTTTATGGGAGGGTGTTTAGCTCCCATTTATGTTGCTTGTACGTGGACCCACCTTTTTCCCAAGATCTCATAGATTCTTTCTCTAATTTTAATTGTACATGTCATGCCAGGCTGGAGTGTTGAGTGGCATGGCTACATATTGTGGAGTTAGTAGAAGTAACTATGCCAAGTAGCATACCTGGCTTAAAATTGCTGGATGCTTTTCCATCATCTCTAAAGAACAAAACCGCTCAGCTGAAAAATAAGAAAAGACATATTATTTTTAATAGTATAGCAAGCTTCAAGTACTTGTAAATTTTCCGCTTGTCGAGGTGTGTTTATGTTACATTTCAATGCTTTCCTGTCCATTTGCAGGTATGGGAACAAAAGTACAGTTTGATTGCTACTCGCCTGGAGATAATTCAATGAGGGATCTTTGTTGTGAATCTAATAAAGGTAGCTGGCTGGATTGCTATGGAGATAATGGCTTCCATAATGGACAGAATTACTATGGTTTTTTACCAAGGGATTCTGATCGAGGATGTGAGAAGGATATAGTAAAGCAGACAATGGTCGAGCATGATGCCGTATTTAAGAATCAGGTACACGTACTCTCGAGTGGCTGCCTTTGGCTTTATTGAATGGTGAAAATCAAGAGTTGAAAAGATTATCTTTTGTATGAAACAAAGTGAGACTTTTGACCGACTGTGAGGGAGGTGCCAAAACCCTTTTGAGAGCTACACGTTTATGTATTATCTATATTGCCTTCCGCTAAATAAGCAAACCTCAAATCCTCTATAAATGTTATAGTAAAAATAACGGATGAATATATGATATTGGTTACGCTATATCGGTATCGGATATATTGTACAATATATATTGATATCAAATATATTAGAAGAATAAAAATATTTGAAAATCATAAGGTGATAGAACTGCATCGGTCGATATTTCATAATATATTGCCAATATTATAGCATATCATTATATTATCGCGATATTGAAAAATATTGGTTTTAGGAGGCCCAATACCAATACAATCAACTGATATTTACATCTATGTTTAAAACATATTATTTTTCTGATTTTGCTACTATAGGATGGTGGTAAGTACTGTAAATAAATTAGATACCCAAATTTCTTGTTGCCAAGGAGGGCATGAGATGGAGATGTGGAATGCTTGTCCTGTTGTGCAGTAATTGTAGAATCAAATGACATTGGCTGGAAAGGGAATGAGGTGCAAATTAATTGGCCATCTCTATAATTTGCATGTAAGAAGTATGGACACTTTTCTTGGACTAGCAAATTAGTCTCCGACACATGGCCGACATACTCTGACATGTGTTGGGTATTATTATTATTTTTTACTCTGTCACGTTTCGATACGTTGAACTAAGTTAATTTTCAGAAAAGAATGAGATTTTTAATATTAAATTAGAGCCATTTTATAATTAGAAACTACTAAAAACCTAAGCTCTCATTGTCTTCTTTTTTATTGAGGTAGGTAATAGCACAATTCCTTTATATGGAATTGCATCTTGAGATTTTTTTTTTTCTTTTTGATGAGAACACGAGAAGCATGTATTTTTATCGCTGATTTAGTAATTAAGTATATAGTAACGTTGTTGATCAATTATATGTCTATGTTTATAAATTATAAATTTTAGTAATGTGCCCCAGTGTCTTGTGCTCTCATTTTTAGAAAAATAAATTGTCTGTGTAGTCGTGTCATGTTTCAGCGTCAATGCTTGTTTGATCTACATTAGATGAATGTCTGGATCTATCAAATTCATAACTCCTTATTGTCCACCAGGTTTATGAACTCCACCGGCTCTACAGAGTACAAAGAGACTTGATGGATGAATTTAGAAGGAAAGAGCAATTCAAACAAAGGATCCATTACGAGGAATCATCATCATCAGTTCTCTTGCCATCTGAAAATGCTCCGAAATGGAATTTGATTAATTGTATTTCTAGCAGGCCAGCATTTCTGAACTCTGATGTTATTCAAACTTCTGAAAACACAATTAGAGGGAAGAGTATACAAACGGGTCCAATTTCATTCCAAAATTGCCTGAGCCCAAAGGACTCTGAGGCATCAGAGTCCAGACCCACTAAATTTATTAAAAAAATGCTCAATCTTCAACTTCCAGCGGACGAGTACATAGATACTGAAGACGAGCGTCACTGCAAGGGTGCAATAGTTTCTGATATTCCAAATGATGTTCTTTATAGAAATCACAAATTTGCACCTGAGAGTGGAGCTAAGCTGTTTCTTACTTGCTCTGAAAAGGCCAAGTTTCATGGAGAGGCATTGAGATCTGATTTGGGTTTCAGAAGATCAAATACTTTGGTAGACCTGAACGAGCCCATTCAGCTCAAAGAAGCCACCGAATTCCCATCTGTTGATTTCTTAGACTGTGTCTTCCCTCTAGATGGGAGTTGGGACCCAGATTTTTCTTTTGAATTGTTAGGTCATCTGAAGGATGTTTCCCAGAACTCCTGGCATAGGAGTATGAATGGGACCTCAAACAGTGTGCACTATGAAAATGGAGGAAATCCACACGGCTGGTTCTCCTACATGTTTGAAGCTGGTAATATCTTTGATGGAGTTTACTTCTTTATGTTGGTTTTGTTTTTGGTCCGCCTCTGTTTCCCCTGAAAAGATTGCAATGCAAATCGGTTGGCAATTAAAAAGATTATGGGAAATTTGTTCGACGACAAGTCATCTATTTTATCGTAATTTTCTTCAAAAAGAGTTTTTACCTAAAAAATGTCTGTGATCCAAGGCTTTGCTGCTGGTTTATGTTTTAGTGAATCTATCTGTATGTAAATGGATGTTGTTTGCTTGTCATGAGCGGATTGATATTCAATGATTGTATCCGACACAAAATTGAACTTTGGTAAATCTTGTATTATCTTTGCTGCTGCATGTTTGGATCACAAATTGTTTGCTTCTGTTCAATGCATTTCTTCTATAATCAATGGCTAACATTTGGCTACTAAGATTGTCATTGAATTTGGGTAATCTTCAATTTGAAATATAATCATTTGATCTGTAGGAAATTGTTGTTTAATATTTTTATCGTTATCCTTTATGTACTCTCAGAGCAAAGTAAAGGCAGGCTGAGATCCATGCATCAAGCACCCCAACCAGAGAAGGTGCCCGGACCCTCTCAGCCAGTGCAATTTCTGCTCAAGCAAACGTATAGATCGCCGGGTTTTTTGCCATCTGATCACATCAAAGGAGATTCATGGAAAGCAAAGAAAGGTGCTGTTTTTGGAACATCTGAGAGAAACTGCTTTGACTCTATCTGTAATAGCCCGGAATCATCTGTGGCTCGTACCGGTCCAAGTCTATCTTTCACAAAGTCCTCTGATGTGGCTAACTCATGTGACCACTCTGTCTTATTGCTGGGAAAACTGAGTAGCTGCTTCAACCATTCCGTATCAGTTCAACCAAACCTATTTCCAACTTCTGCTACATCAAGCAAGAGCTCTCAGTTGACATCTCAGAACAATGATCTTGTCGGGAGCAATCCTAGAGCTAACTCAAATTTCGGAAGTGAACTGCCCTTAAGAAATGGGTTTCACTTGGGGCCCTCCTTGGGTTCTAAAGAACTTTCAGCTTGCTTTGCTTCAGTTAATTTTGATGAGGCAAATCCTGGTCACAATAATAACATGGCACTTGGATCTAGCGAATTCTTTAAATCCACATCGCGCGTTGATAAGAACTCAACCAAAGATCTAAACTCGAATTCTGTTCTTTTGAATAATTTATCGAGTGACCCGAGTAGTCAACAAGGTCTAAAGATTGTTGACAGAGAACAGAAGCAAGAGGAACCTCACGCCGTTTTGCCATGGCTTAGAGTGATGGCTGTTTGCAGCAATGAAGCAGCAAATGCTGGGAAAGATCCCAACTCTCTGCTCGCAGTAATGAGCATGGATGGTCACAAGTCGTTTGTGTCAACTTCATGTGATGGTCATGTTACAGCTCTGAGGTGTGATATTGACGAATGCTCAAGTAGTAGAAAGATCCTCAGTGTTCCAATATTTGAAAAGCCTTTATTGTCGAGGAACGAGGTCTCTTCTCTCATCGGTCCTTCATGTAGTCGTCGATCGGGTGATGAAGAGATCATTAGCAGTCCAAGAATGGGTGGATTTGATATTAATGTGCCTTGTGATCCCATGGATCCTGAGTTGCGGGAAACAGCTGCAGTTGAAGTTGTGGTCTTAGAGAATAGTAAGGAAGCTCAACGTCCCCATTTCAGAGACCGCATCGATCTAAACTCGAGTTTAAGTGAGTATGAAGTTACATTGGTTCCCAAGACCGAGGAAGGCAGCTTTCCATGTGAAAAGTCTACGACAAAGCAGCATGGTTTGCCTTCACAATCGCCACGAGACAAAGCCGAGGACCCAGACGCTAAACTTGCCATAATGGCAGCAGAAGTGATGGTTTCGATCTCAGCTTCTGTTCTCGATAATCATGCGGAGGAAACTACCACCCATCCAGGTTCTGTTCTCGACAATCATCTGGAGGAAACTACCACCCATCCAGGGGATGCTTCCCCGGAAGATCTACTCCATTGGTTTGTGGGTGTAGTCTGTTATTTTATGGATGATCTCGGGACCCAGACGGGTGCTGATACGAGGCAAGATGGAATTATAGAGGAGTGTTTATCCTGTGAATCAGACTACTTTGAATCCATGACGTTGAAATTGGCAGCGTGTGATGCTGAGGAATACCTGTCTAAGCCTCGAGTTCCTGAAAGCCCGAATGTCGAAGCAATGGGAATCAATTTGTTGGAAAATCAGATCCGTAAAGGCCCGGCCCGAAGAGGAAGACAGCGGAGGGACTTTCAGAGAGACATTCTTCCGGGGCTTGCCTCCCTTTCAAGGCATGAGGTGGCCGAAGATCTTCAGTCATTTGAAGGGCTAATGCGAGCAACAGGTCACGCTTGGCACCCTGGATCGAGGAGGAATGCCACCCGAAATGGATCTAGAGGGATGTACCGGTCATCAGCAGCAGCTCCTCCCCCTCCTCCGCCGGCAAACACCAACCCTGCTCTGCTGAAGCAGCAGCAGCAGCAGCTAAATACGTCTGAAGTTGGGCTCAGGGATAGAAGTTTGGTTGGATGGGGGAAGACGACTAGACGACCCCGGCGACAGAGGTTCCCTGCAGGTAGTCCTGCAGCTGTCGCTCTAACCTAAGTTAATGATAGATGTTTTGATTTAAGAGTCAGGAGTTTCTATAATGGGAAACAGTGAATTATGTAGAGTTGCTCTTAATTACAGATTCTGGGGGAGTCGTATATTGCCGCCATCGACAGTGAAATACGTGTGTACATGATTCTTAAGCCCAAATTTGGGTGGTTCCTTCAACGATCTGTCCTTACTGCTGCAAATTTTGTATTATTTCATGAATAATGCTGATCAGAAATTTGAAAATCTTACTCGGGAAGTATGTTGATGCACTTGGATTATAAAGAGAATGCTTATGTTCAGTGGTAGATGTGTTTTCTGACTGGAATTCTTAGGTTTTCTTCATAATGAAATTAGAGTTTTTTGGGGGCTGTGAAATTAGGTTTGATAATGCCATTAATCCATTCATATTTATCTCCATTTGAGAGAGAGAGAGAGAGAACAATTTTTCTTGTCGTCAGTGATGTTTTACAGAATTGTTTTACGTGGGGTTGAAGAAAATCCCATATCCAACTTATCAATTTATTCATATTTGAGGGATTGGGTGTGATGATCTAATCTTATCACCTAACTGGATGTAATGAATGAAAAGCCTTTATTGCTTGAATATTAACACTACCCATTTTTCATGTTTCAATTGCTGTCAAACAATTCAACCTAAAATTGGAGCTTGAAATGAAGGGGAGATTGCAGTTTTGTCAAGGCTTCTAAATGAATTCAATAACTTGGATCAAATTATGGAAACTAAAGTGTCCGGATTATATTTACACAATTAATAACCATTTTAATATGGATTCTTAAATTTTTATTATTTAATTTAGATTATTGAATTCAATTAGGAGCCTAAAAATTGGATGTTGTATATCATGAGATGGTGATACCAATGTAGGGAATGGTGTAGATGCCATGGTTAGCATGATTAATTATGGAATGAGTCTTTATAAGTAGCTTTGGTGTTGGTGAGATTTATTAACCATGTAAAACTTTAAGAGATCAAAAAGCAAAATAATAGGCAAATGAAGAAAGCTGCCTTGGTCTTATATTATATAGAGCATTTCATTACTTAGATCCATAATTTTTAAGCTTGAAAGAATGAATTGTTGTACCAAAGCTAACTATCATGGATGGCCGAGAAGTATAGAAATTATATGCCAAACAGCCATAGTACTCAAGCAAATGACGCCGTCGTGCACAGTTTTTTTGTACAATGATATATGTGTAAAGCAGCTAATTGTTTAGAAAATTTTAGGTAGTTTTAAAATAACCTATAGAATTATAAAAAAAATAGAAACATATATTTTACTCTAAAATATTATTGAGTTAATAAAAGATGAGAGGCTTTAAAGTATTTTCAAGATGAGATATTTACCAATAATATTATAGAAGAAAAATACTAGCCATCTATAATAGATGATGAAAGGTTGATCCTAACTATTAATTGAAGATGTGATATTTTGTATAAATAAACTCATATATTTGGAGATATGTTTTATATACTTGCACTCATATCTTATAATAAAGAATATTTTATCTAAAAGTCTTATATAATTAATCTTTTTTATATGGTTTTTTGAATAATCAATCATTAGTAATTAATTTACCAAGTTATATAAAAAATATTTAGGTTGAACCTATCCTTATACCATGACATAAGTAGAAATTAGGTCTTGAAAGAAATTGAGAGATAAATTGGGTTAAGCTCATCATCCACAATGAAAGTTTTTAAGTTATCTAATGTGATGTGTTTCAAAAATTTGGATTGTTACATGAATTAGGAAGCCGTCTTACTTAGGTGTCTAATAAAAAACGGGTATAATCTGTGTTATTTGGAATATGAATCCTATGCATTATAATAAAGTAAACAAGAGGTAAAAAGAATATATGACTTACTTTTTAATATATCTTTCGATACTTAAATCAAAAATATTTTTTTTTTGAAGAAAAATATGTGAAAAAATGGGTGTGACAATGCAAATAGATAGGATTGAGTGTTTTTGTTTGGAAAGCAGTGTTCCGTAGAGTACACTCAGCTAAAAGAACGGCTTTAAAAGTAATGCACTTATATCGAAGAATATCTTACTTTGCAATCTATTTGACTTTGTCATATTCTTCTGTGAAGGAGAAACTGTATTTATAGTGAAAGACACCGTTTGGTTGGTGAACCCTTAAATTAATATATAGGTGTTGCGCCTCTTCAGTAATAAGGGGCATTATTGTAGCCTATAACGATTATCTTCATTTAATGGTTAGACCATTTAAAATTTTGCAAAATTTTAAAAATAAGATAAAAAAATTAATTAAATCGTTATATCTGAAAAAAAGGTACAAAATTGACCATTTAAAATCCTGCAAAAGCGGCCCCTTTTTCAGCATAATTAATTTAAAATATATTTTTAATTATAATTTATTTTAATTAATATAATAAAATTAATGAAATAAAAGTTTTGAATAGAATTCTTAAAAAAATAAAATTAAAAATATACAAAATTAAAAATATTTTGGACGATGACACAAAAAGTGAAACGCAAGAGATATACGGCGGCGCGTGGGTACTGACGCCTCAGAGATTTCGGTAATGAAGTACAAAATTGGGTTGGACAGCAAACTGACCAATGATACGGCGGCGGCCCTTTTCGCTGATCATGCCAATCAGCCGTCAGCTGTAAACCTCCGCCGCCTCTTCAGCTCCACCGCCTCTCCGTCGTTTTCGCTTCTCCCCCAAACTACTTTGTCAGTAAAGAAAATATCAAACTTGAGAAATTGTTGCTATTATTTTAAAATAAAATAAAATTTTGTTTAATTACTTTTACTTTATACGTATATATATTTTTTTAATTTAAAAAAAAATATTTTATGACTTATATTTAGTATCAGCCTAATACAATCTATTTAATATTAATAAAAAAATTAATAGGCATTTAATATTAAAAAAATATGATAAATTTAAGGATTAAAGATCTTATTTTTTCTTATCATGCTTCTTTTATTAAAAATATTAATTTAAAAAAGTTAATAATTTAAATTTAAATATTAGATTATATTTTTTAGATAATTATTTTTATTGAATTGTTTTATATATTTGATTCAATATTTAATAAATAATAATATTATAAAAATTTAAAAATATTTATATTTACTATTTTTATTTTTAAATTTTAACAATTAATTTTGATTCTATAATTATATTTTTAATTCTAACTATTTAACTTATTTCATGTTCAAGTGTAATAATTTGGTAACTCCAGCAATTTCAAATTTTGAAGCCACAAAATGAAATATAAATGACTAACAATATATTTGATTATTTAAATAAAATAACATAAAAATAGAATAATTATTTTTTAAAAAATAAAATAAGATACAAATAAAATTAAAAATTATTATTCTTATATTTAGCTAATCATTTTAAATAACTAAAATTAAGTTAAAAATCAATTTTATAGTGGTCGGTATACAATAATAATAACAGAGATAAGATAAAAATTTATACTATTAATTTTTTTAACTATCATTCTAAAAAATAATATTCCAATATATACTAAATTATTTTATAATATCTCTATAAATCGTCTTCATTGATTGCACTATGATACACGGAAGAAGACTTATAGTCAAACTCGGGCTAATTTTAGGGTAAAAAATATAAATTATTTAAAAATATTACTACATTATTAATTTCTTATAGTATTTTATTAATATTATTTCATCAACAATATTATTTCATATGTGACTAGGTAATTGGCGTTTAGGGCGGTGAGATTTCAAAATAAAGGGGTCATGAGATTTCAAATGATATATAAGTAGCGGTTAAGTAATCAATATTTAGGATGGTGAAAATTAAAACTAAAAGGGTGATTTCAAAGTGAATGGGCGGTGAGATTTTCAAATGATAAATATGTAATATTTTAAATCTCTATTTGAATTATTTTATATAAAAGTTATTAATTTAAGTAATTTAGATATGATAAATATTATATATATATATTATGAGATTTTAAAAAATATTTGATCAATTGAGTTGGCACCCGAGATGCACCGGTTCAAGTGTCTGAATACTGATTGGATTATAAAATGGATGGTAAAGGCTGAAGGAAAATCGGTGCCAAGAAATGGAAGCCCAATGAAGCCTCTCTGTGATCTACCCTCTAATATTTGCAGTGGCATGGGTGGAGGAAGGAAATTGCAAGCCAAACAAAGGAGCTATTGCTGTTGCCAAAGGAAATAGATGAAATCGAGATAAACAAACATTTCCTTTCTCTTTGTTGACGCTAATTTTGTATTTGCATGTATCAATTATAGGAAAAAATTGGCCGAATCATGAGATGGGTAAACAGGAAAAGCAAGGGAAGGGAGACGTTGACGGTGCTTGCATGCATTGTCATCGCTGCCGCTGCCAAAGTTGTCACAGTTGCAGAGCTGCCACTACCGTGACCGGGGTTGTCATCCATGCTAGAATCGCCGTCGGCGAAGGGAAAATCTGACAGGCAGAATAGATGAACAGTGCAATAGGAGAGAGAAAGAGAAAGAGAAAGAGAGAGAATGGGCACATGCGAAATGAGAGAATATGATCAATGCAAGTATCTTCTCGCCCTATCTCTGATTTATTTTAATATCTGATACATTTTACATGCACATTTTATATCAATATTTTATATAGAAAATGGGTAGGGTCCAAGACCTGATGGGTTACTGTATGTGTGAGACAATAGTGGTTCGAGACCTTAGTGGGTTGATATATGCATGGAGACAGAAAAGTCTGAGGCCTTAGTGGATTGATATATAATAGTCGAGAGTTACATGTCTAAAATATAGTCGATGTTGAAAATAAGATGGACGAAAATTGTAGGCTTAAAATACAGCCAATATTAAAAATAGAATGGTCGAGAATTATAGACCTAAAATATAACCAATATTAAAAATATGATGGTCGAAAATTAGGGCCTAAAATATAGCCATTATTAGAAATAGGATGGCCAAGAGTTATAAGTCTAAAATATAGCCGATATTAAAAATAGTATGACCAAGAGTTACATACCTAAAATGTAACCTAGCTAAGTTGCAGGCCTAAAATATAGTCGATCGAGAGCCAACAATGTAAGATAGTCGAGAGTTGTAAGTCTAAAATTTAGTTGGGTTGATAGCCAATGACATGAAATGGCTAATAATTACAGGACTAAAATATTGGCCTTTGTTTACGTGGATATGCCGTGACTTTTATTTATGTGGATGTGTTGTGGCCTTTGATTATGTGTCAGGATATTAGAGTACGATTTGTTATGCATTCATATTAGTTGGATGATACGATGAGATTCTGCTCTAGGTGTGTTGGTGATTTGGCTTCTAATATCGGCGATTTAGAATTTGTACTTGTCATCAGTTTTAATATTCGTTTATAAAGTCTTTATTTAATTTGCATATATTAATTGTGCATATTTATTATGATACTTGTTAAATATTTGACTCACCTTTTCATACTTCTATCACTTCAAATTAGTAGAGGATTGTGATGTTTTACATAAGTTAGATGAGATCTGACATGGTGTCTCATGACCTGATGAGTTGGGCATCTGTTACGACTCAGATGGCGTTAGTTGTGTTTCTCTATTTTTTGAATTCAGCTTGTTATTTTTAGATAATGAAAATTGGCCTAGAGTAGGCATTTACATTGTATAATAAGATCCGTTGGGTTTAATATATATATATATTTAAAATGTAAATGAATTGTTATATTTGGATTTCTCATTTACGATATTTGGAGTAGGTCATATTTATATTATCCAGATAATTGTCTGATGAGATTCTGTGCGGGTTTGATTTTATTGGGTTTCATTTTTTTAAAATTGGTCACATCCGAATTTTTAAAATTTTTAATTTTATACATAATAATTAATTAGATCTGCTAAATTTTAGGACGTGACAAAATAAATAACAACTAGGTAATCTTATTTGGAATGGTAAGATTTCAAAGTGAAGGGGTGGCGAGATTTAAAATGACAAATAAGTAGCAGCTAGGTTATGAATATTTACAACGGCAAAATTAAAAATACGAAGGAACGATTTTAAAGTGAATGGGTAACGAAATTTCAAATGGCAGATAAGTAGTTACTGACTATAGGAAATTATTTTAAAATATAATGCATAAAAGGATAATAATTTTAGAAATATATATTTATTAACTATAAAATATAAAAAATATAAATAAAGGCATGGTATTTTTTTATTTCCTAACTTAGAAAAATATTTATTTATTTAAATATTTTATTCTTTTTAAAAGAATAATTAAATTATAGAATTATTATTTTATTGATAATAAGATACAAATGAAATTTTTTTTTAGCAATTAAATATATCATAAAAATAGAGAATAAAAAATAAAAAAATCGAGTACGATAAATCTACTTTGTAAAATAATAAAAAAACAAATATTCACATCAACTATATAATAATCTTTCTAAATTAAAATTTTAATAATTTAAAAATATCTAAACTCTTTTCAATTCTTTTTCCCCATCAATTTTCATAGCAAGTATTTTCTACTATTTGATGTGGACCCGATTATAATCCAATGGGACCGGGCGGGTGATAATAATTACATTATTATTTATGGTTAACAATAAACAACAACATGAGTACGAGGATCAATATTAGGGACACGGGGGCGCAACAGGGGCCGTTAAAACAAAAAAATTTTAACAAAATACGGGGGCCCGCTCAGCCGTCGGATGAAAAACGCACCCGACAAGTGAGAATCCATTTTTTTTTAAAACAGAAAGTACATGCAGCCGTTAGATGCAGATGCATCCAACGGCTGCGGCGCATCTCCCTCTCCTGAGTCCCAAAAAACCCTTGTCCCCAATTCCTTCGGCGCCCCTCTCTCTCTCTTCTGAAACCGTCGTATTTATGCATTATTTATACCATCACGATGCCAAGTAACATGATAAGCCATGTCACAACAGTAACCATAAATGGTCCAAAGAATCTGTTTGGCCAGCATCTAGAACTCCCAGAACCCCAACAAGGGAATAATGTCATACACATGTGACCTGTTTCCCAAAGTCAATCTAGTTTAGTTCCACTTATATTTCACCCACTGCTTTCAGCAACAACAGCAAATAAAAGGTGCTTCGATCCACATATTCACAGGCTATTGCCACTCGTTTTTTAGACTCATTTCACTTCAAGTTCATTGAGAAAAAAGGTATCACATAATTCGCTTACTTAAAAATTAGATATTATAAGCCTTGTAAGAATTTACGCATTCCATGAGGAGGTGGATATAAACATGTCACCAAAAAATAACAAGGTCTAGAATGGCAAACCATCGCTAACCTTTGGGCCGAACTACTTGCATTTTCCATGTTTTTTTTCCCCTACTTCATTCTCATTCATTGCATTACCATTAGCCAAGTAAGTTCCAACTGTCAAGAAACCTAGCATGAGATGTCATCATTGAGACAGTTCAAAGCTGATCAATCTAGCCATCTCATTCCTTACAAATTCATTACTGAGTTCAGTATCAGATATTACTCCATCTGACCGCCCAAAGACCACACTATGGCATCCCGATCCTTCATGATTCAGGCCAT
>JAOVVI020010962.1:0-12849 GCA_028571085.2 Nepenthes alata
AACTAATTCATTGCTCAAGAGTTTGTGTAAATTTACATCCTTTGATCTACCAACAATCAAGGAAATAAATTTCAACAACTATATGTTGAGATTTTATGATTTGTTGAAGTCAATTGAAAAAATGTGTCTCAAAAGTTTAAATAAAGGAATTTTCACATCAAAGATTGAGATATGTGGAGAGAAAAATAATACAAATAGACTCCAAATGAAATTATTGTAATACCTGATTTCTCAATTTACGTTTATGACATCATAATTCTTATGCACTGGGTTAATATGCAAAACAATTGTATAACAAAGATTTTGAAAAAAATCAAATTTGAGGGCATGGGTTCAGTGCCTAATAGGTGCATGTGGCACACTCATCCATGTTTTAGGCACAATGTTCAAGCATGAGAAGCACACGAGGGGGGCTCTTGGGTAGAATGGGTTGCTTCTAAGTTACGCTTAATGTGGCACTTGAGCATGCATGTACCTGGACATGGCACCTAATGTGTGCCTAACCTGCAATTGTGCGCTGATTTTGGAATATAAGCCCCCTTCGCCTGATTTTGGGGATTTGCACAGGAAAAAGGAGAGAGAGTGAGAACGAGAGGAGTAGAAAAGAAGCAAAAGAAAGAGAAGAAAAGGGATTTTGAGACTATTTCACAACAATTTGGTATTGTTGAGTTAAGAAAAGTATCTCTAAGCCCATTCTTTGGTCTGTTATCGAAATCTTCTAATTTTTCCTCCAATTTTTGTTTAAATGTACATGCATGCCACCATGTAACCATAACATTTCAAGATTGTGTTGATTTTTAACAAAAATTAGAGATTTCACTTGTTTATACCAAGCATTTGGAGATTTTATTTGTTTTTACCAAACATTTGGACATTTTAAAGGTTTATGTGCTTATATTGAGATATTGTAACAAAAATCATGAAATATTTGAATGTTTAACCTTACATACTATTTTTATACAAATATTTAATGAGAACTCTACTTTGTAATATAGACAGAGATTTCACTTTTCTCCAAGTTGAAAAAGTTTTAAATATGTGTCGTAGAGTCATTCATTTAACAAAATGAGAAACATTGTATTTTGGATAGATTATATTCGGGCATATCCAAATAAATTATACGCACTTAAAAAACGTACCTATCATCCACGAGGTAAAAAAAAAAAGTGGTATTTAACCCCATCTGCAGAGTGTTGCAGGCAGCCTGCCTACAAGTATAGAATAGTAGTTATCAACCTAAGGCTACTAAAAATATATGTAACCCGTTCTTCAAAATTACCCCATAATTAGTTGGTATGTGAGTCACCAATCTTTGGTAATTAATTTTCACATGTTTCAATACAATCCTTTGGTTTTCATGTTTTTTTATATGAATTTGCATGTCTTGGTCTTCCTATGTTTTTCACATGTTTCGCATGCTTTAAATATTCATATATATTAAACAGTTCATATGAAATCATGGTTTTGAATCGTATTTATCAAAAATTGGACATTCGGACTTTCGCATGTGATTTATGACTTTAATGTTCTTTTGTCTATTTTACTCAAACATATTTATATATATACATCTGTATATATATAAATGCTTTGTTTAGCATCAGGCTTATGTTTTTAAATGTTTTCAAAACTCTTTCAAATTAATGAGAAGTAGATTCTTGTAGGATTTGAACAAAAGATTGTTAAAGGCTTTTATTTAGTCTATATTTGTAGTATTATGGGTTATTTTAAATGTAAAGTACCAAACAAGATTTATATTTTAAGTTCTGTAGTTTAAATTTTGGGCAAGTGTACTTGATAAAGTTATGTATAGTTTTTTATTATTGTATATTTGATATTTTGGTTAGATTTTTTTCTTCCAGCGATTTATGAATTGAACAAGTAAATATTATTTTGAAGTCAGACTGGATATTTTGGCTACTCTTGTGACTACAACGATTTATATTTAATTATGTTACTTACGGTATTAATATGTAGTGTCCAATCCAATTTTGGTTATTGGACCGTGATTAATTATGAATAGATTTTATATTTGGCATCATCACTATTACCCACTTGTATCGGGCTTGTGACAATTACCTTAATCACTACTTACCAAAAAATTGTCACATGATTTTACGGTCAAAATATCCGATAAGGGATTAATCAACAGAGGTTTTATGTGCTATGGTGTGAGTAAAATTCATCAATGGAGTAAAAAATATTATCTTATAGACCTAACATAGTTCACAACCCTCACCACATAAGATTGAAAGATCCAAACCTTTCTCTTCAGAGCATAAACAAACGTTATTAACAAAAGAGAACAATTAGAAAATATAGGTCAAATTATCAACTTTTTTCTAATTGATAACTCATAACACCATAACAACAGTTTTTACTTGTAATCTTGAAATTTGATGTTATCACTTCATGCTGTTGACTGAAATATTCAATCTCAATTTACCTCTGATTATTCATATTGTCATTAAAAAAAAATAAATCAGACCGGCAAAATTTTAAATTAAATCAATAACTTCAAATGGTTTCTTGTGCGTTTTATTGCACAAAAAAATCATTTTGTCAATCCTAGAAAAGATTTTATTATAATCAAAAGGTGCATTGGCCGTCTTAGGGTATGTATAATAAATCCCAACACTTCCAAATTTCATAGTTTCTTTTTTCTTTACTTTTTTCCATAGTTTCTTTTTCTTTCCTTTTTTCTCAATAAATTATCAACCAAACATATCAACACCCTCACTTTATGTCATCAAACATATCAGCGTATCTCAATAGCCCATATATTCAGCACAGCAAAACCGTCAAGCTTGTTGTATACAAACCCACAATTGAGATAAAACACACAAACTATAATACCGCCTCAACAACTACAGCTGCTTTCTAACTTTCTAGTGAAAACAAGCACAGAGAAATGAAGTGTGCAATCACTAACAGTGTGTTGATGGTGTCAAAGTAGAGAGAGGTGCATCACCATTACATTAGGTATGTGACTTGGTAGTTGGAATATCAGCCCAACCCCAAGACTCTGAAAAAATTGTCTTCCAAGTGAAGCAATGGTATATCATCTTGAATATTAAGATCAATTGCAATTGGACTCATAGTCTTCCCCCGACACCATACCAATCTGGTTCTCCACTTTAATTACGAACATGATGGTACCTAGTGGATGAGACACCCAATGAATCCAGAAAGAAACTATGCAGTGGAAAGTGGAAGGATTTAGGCAGCAGTAGTGGAAAGTGAAAACCCAACCATCAAAGCCAGCCTAAGATTCAGCCTTTAGTTGTTTGACACACTATAAATGATTAATCTCAAGATTTCATTTGAAATTTCACTGGATATTTACACAAACGCCATCATTACTAGCTTTTGTACTGTTACAATCCAAGTTTCTAAAGGATTCTGCCAATGTTTTTAATTAATGAAATTTGTTCCTACAGCCTACTTTGGCAAATATGATTGTTATCAAAGAGAATAATCTTAAACTTTTTCCAGAGGAATATTTTCTTTTCTCAGAGAGACATTTAGTGCTTTTCCCTTGCACAATGCTTTCTCTAGGGCTGGATTTCAAGGTGGTATCTGCAGATCTTTTGCATTTCTAACATTTTTGGAACATTTTAGATTTCCTTTTGTGGGGATACTAGAGATGTAGACACTTCAATGTTTCTTTTAAAATACTGCTATGTTAAAGCCACCCCCCTTAACCATCATGGGCAGAAAAACAAATGTCCAATAGTCACCTTATTGGAAAAACCCCTATTTATTTCACATCATTTTAATATTTCATTCTTCAAACACCCACATGGTCCCGTTTCTTCAAGAGCAACAAGCACCTCCATCAAGTTGAATCAAAACTCATCTCACATGCATAACTGCACATTTGTCTTAGAAAACACTCCAGCATGAAACGGCTCAAGTGATAGAACATGGAAATGAGTTGAATTTCATCTCAAGAAACGAATTGACACTTCCTATCCTAAGTATTCTGATTATTTCTTTCATTCCAAACAATATGCCTAATAGTGACTGTATTTGTCGGGATAGAAAAAGTGAACACTTCAGTAAGGTCAAAATGGCATCAATATTAGGGGACTGTAGAAACACTAATTATTTTATCATTAAGAAACATAATATAATCCCAAATGACACTAGGGATTGTTAACCAAGTACAAAATTATCACCTCACACCCTTCACTATCCACCTCCCAAAGGGATAAAGAAAAAAAGACACGCTACTCCAAGGGCAATAGCTGCATACTAGACCCAGGAAATTCACAATAACTATAAATTGAAAAAATATCCTACAGACTAGAGGAAATTATAAATAAGATCTGCATAATAGCCCTATGAAACTTTAGTGCAAGGGCTTGTCAATGAGCATGTGTGTGTATGTGCACCCTATAACAATCTTCCTTTGCACATGACTTTTGTAGGCCTTTATACACCCCCTTCAAGTGGGAAAAAATACCAGTGATAATGCATTAAAATTTACCAACACAAACTGACTTGGACTAAGAGTGAGGCTTGAAGTTATGCTAAAGTTACTTCATAGTCACCTGAAGCTCGTAGGTTTGAACAAAAATAGTCTCTCCAAGTTTAGAGATGAGGTTGCATATGTTTGACGTTTCCCAAAATCCACAATGCAGGAAGCATCCTGCGTTGGGCCACCCCTATATTTCATCTACTTCTCTAGTATGACAATCATGATATGAATAGTAAGTGATTATAACATCCAACTAAAAACTTCCTAAAATGGAATGAAGCAATGGTGTGTCTAAAAAGTCCAGATCAAAACTCATGGTTATATGCATCACATGAAAGAATGCAATGTAAATAAATTCCTTTGGATGCATTTAAATAAATAACTTGTTAGTCCAGTCTTTAGCGTTGGAAATTTTCGTGACAATATTTTATAACTTGAGTCTCTTATTTTTATTACGTCTTGTATGTCACTGGTCTAGCATGTTCTGCAGCTGAAATTTATGCAAGTATAGGATGGAGATTTTCACCAAAGATTTGATTGATGTTTGGCTCGTTGAAAATTTGTCCAGAGCATTTCGCTCTAAGGTTTGGTTTGAGCAAAAAGCCAGAGGGAGAAAACGTGTGACGGAAGCTTGAGCGGCAGTTTGCACGAGAGCCTGTGCTTGATGCCTGTGTGTCTATGTACTCAATCAGTAGACAGCCCAAGAGCAGTCACATGAAGCCATGATATTGTCGCTTGAGCAGTATATTGCCCAAGAGCCTCCACCTGAAATCCGTGTGTCTATTTGTTTGAGGTGAAGAGTGGTAGAGAGCTATCATTCAATTCCTGTGAGATCTTTGTTCAAGCAGAAAGCAGCTTTTTCACCCACTACACACTAATATGGATTTCTTAGACCGGGAGTTAATTTCAATTTTTTGCCTTAACAACAAGTTATAGAAGGGAACACAACAAAACATAGAGAACATTTTTTGGAGAGCCTTTGAAGTCACCAACTTACTAGAAAGATTTTTCTTCTTTGTTGATGAAATATTCTTAAAAGATGTGAAATCTCTAACCAAAATACTGAATCACATTTCCCAGCTTGTACTCCTACAAAGTTTTGTAGTGTGGCTCATACATAGAATTGAGGCCTTGTTTGCAGCCAAAAGAATAAAATCAACAGAGGTCCATTGGGAGAAGCCAGAAGGATACTAGTATCACTACATGTTTGCGATTCTAAGAAAGACCCTAAAAGATAGCGTGTTTGGCATTAGTCTGCTACCAAAGGTTACCATGCCTTAGGGACCAAACTGTAAGTTATCTCTTCTCATATGGTAGATTTTTCAACTGGCGATTCATAACCCGGATGATTTTTCCCTAAATATGTTGTCCACAAGTCCGTCACTTTATCATGTGTTCTATACTTTACTGCATTTTAATTTCATATGTATGCTTATGAATGGTGATGGATATATTATGATCATCTAAATCTATAATTGCTTTCGTACATTGAAGTTAGGAATTTTTATTTGTGCTTCATTGTAGTTACACTTATTCACCTCCTCTAGGAGTTCCTGGGTGTAAACATTGATTTCTCAATTCTGATTCATTTGATCGCATCAAGCTAACTGCATTGGGATAACAGTACGCATCACTTACCACAAAAAGCAAGCGGTAATTGGTCACCAGCAACGTGCCAGCTTCATCAATATTTACAAGAACAACACCATATCCCTGAAAGAGGAGAATCAAATAGCTTTTTAAATAATCCTAAAATTCTTTACATGAATAATGCCAAAAACAGAGGACCAATTAAGAGGCTTGGAATAACACGCCTAGGGCACACACCTCGACTATAACCTCTTCTGCTTCAAGCAAAAAATGGGACATACCATGAGAGACAGTCCTCGCAACAGGCTGAAATTAAATCAAAACATTTAATTGGTACTTCGACCGAAAAAAATATATGAAAATCCTCATGAATTGCCCAAATTCAAGCGAAAGTGAAAGAGAATCACGATAATTAGGGCTAGAAGGAGACCTCATGCTTCGTCCATTCAATAGCCTCCCAGCTACCAGTGCCTTCCATCTTCTCCGAGTCGGACAGTCGAGCATGGTGGGGCAGAGAGTTTGATCGCGCAGAACGCGCTATTGAAGCAGACATGCGAGAGTCGCGGAGGAGGGACAGCGGGGGAAGGAGAAACTGTTGAGAGAGAGACGGAGGCCGGGGTGGATCAGATGAGAGAAGAACCTGACATTCGTTGGAAGGATGATTATCGATTAGGTCAGGAGCTTTACTTGATCTAACCGTTTGATTATTGCTTCATCATTTGATAGCCGTGCAAGACTGGCTTATTTTAAAACAGTATTTATAGTTCCGCTCGAGAGCATTTTTAAAGTATATATTATTGGCTTTTTTTAAAATTTTGAAATATCAAATGTTCAATTATTTAAATATTTTTCTCATTAAATATCAAGATTATTATAAAAATAACTTTTTAATAAATAATATGACTAAATTTTATGGGATCACTTTTTTCTAATTTCGATATACTTTTGATGAATATCTCATTAATTTTGATCATAAGAGAATTAATTTTAATAACTTAAATATCTTTTTTATGTATTAAAAATATTTTCTTTAATAATAGTTATTTTAAAATTAATTATGATCTGTTTAAATTAAATATACAAAATTATTTTTTAAAAAAATATATAATTTTAAATATATTTTTACAATTATTTATATTTGTTATTAATAAGTATAGCAGTTTATAGGCCAACCCAAAACTCAGCCAGTAAGAGGAAGAAGGACCCGGATGGTGATGGCCGACAAAAGACCCTATAGGCCCAAGATCCAAAATAAATAGCCGTTAACCCAAGCGGTTCAACCCAAAATCGTCTAATAATAAATGGACATTTATGTATAATTAATGGACTATTACTGATAATTATCGTACCAAATTCAACGGTCAAAAATCGTAACAGTTCAACTAATAAATACAGACAACAGTTATGCAAGTAACACCCTCATAACTATATAACTGTAACGCCCAATGATGGTCAAACCAATATTCACACTATAAATACATCCTTACATCCACAAAAAGTGGGGACCCCCGATTAGATGAACATCCAAATAAACAACTGTTCAGATAAGAAAATAGAGCCACTTATCTATTCAACTGGACACGTCTCCAAAGCCACTTTTTATAATGAGTGCAATATCTCAAAAGCCGCTCATTCCTTCAAAAACACCTACAGAGCCCAATTCTCCACTCAATACTCAGTCCCTATCCACTCGTATCCAAGCATTTTATCCTTCTATCTTTCTCATCCAATTGAAAAGAATATTAACTTGAACGTCAGATAACATATTAGGGAGTGAATCTCATATTTCTCTTATTTGTTAATCGTTTGTTGTAATTTATAAGATCCAAATTTAAAATAATAAAGACCGGACCCACTTTCAGTTAAACTTCAGAATAAAATAGTCCCTTAATTTATCAATAATCTGAATTCAGATATACATTAGCTAAATTTATACAAATAAACTATCAAGCTAATAACTCATAGTCAATCATAAACAAAAATGAATGAAAATCATTATCGACATCTTTATCCAACTAATAGATTTTTTTATTATTGTAAAAATGATTAACCCAAATAATTTTAGGTAAATGCCCAAAAATTTTAATAATTTAGATTTTTTCCCCAAAAAATATTCAACACAAAAAAAAAAAAAAAAAAGTCAACCAAAAAGGGAGAAAACTGAAATGGATTGAAGAAGCATGAGCTGCATATGACTCATTTAATTCCCCTCACTCGTTTATAACTCCCCATCACCCCAAAATTTTCAAAATATTACCTTAACAAATACAATTTATATAACTAAATTATTCATACATATACTATCTACATAACACATAACTCTTATGCTTCTTAATAACACATAAAACCGAGATCACTTACATAATCATATGTACCTCTAATACCTTCCCCACTTCTAAACCTCCACCCAAAAAGCACTATCATAGATAAAAATATTGAACAATATATATAAACATTTGACCCTAATATTAATATTTTTTAATACTATGATAATGTCGTTGTATATTATCAAATCAGCTATATATCAGCTAAAATATAAAATACTAATCGATATTTATGATATTTGACTGATATATCAACCAGTGTAATCGCCACCGACATAATATCAGTATCAATACCGATATTTTCATCCATGTCCACCACTTAATAAATCCAACTCTCCCCAATTTCACATAAAAAAAAAAAAAAAAAACACTTTTACAGTGAATTTCAAATCCTTCTATTAAAAATATTGTCAAAGCATTTGAGAGAGAAATACTGATCGGTTAAAAAAACATCTGGATTATATCAGGCAAAACAAGTATCAAGTACAACATTTATAAATACTAGTCATTGCTTGGGGAATGATCTTCATTGGACGACCCCTTCTTGGTCTTGTTCTTCCTCTCTTGCCACTTTGCCCAAGCCCACTGCAGGATCATAAACCCACCAAGGGCATATACCTGACAAAGGAAGCTCAAGTTAGCATCTGTATTTCAAAATTCGATTGTTACATCCAATCAAAAAGACAACAGTATTCATGGAGATCTCAACTTAACTAATGGGAAATTTTATATCAAAAAATAGACACCAAAGAGTGTCATATTCATCCCAAAACTGGGAAAATTTTCCAAATTGATTAGGGAGATCGAGAACAAGCATGTATAAAACTGTAGGAGTGCAGAACCGCTCCGAGAAAGAAAACGCGTGTGTTAATTGATACATGAGAATCTTAAATATGTCTCAGAATTCAAGGCTGCTAGTAAATCATAGACCTTATTGTTGGCCGGAAATGGGGCGGCCTACCGTCACAAACACAAAAGGGATCGAAGAGAAGGAATGGAAGAATAATAACAATCGATATTTACGTGAAAAACCCTTATGAATCAAGGGAAAAATCACGGGACGTTAAATCCGAAGAATTGCACTATATATGAGATGGAGATTACAAAAACAGTAATACGGAAATGCACACATACACAGTTGGGCCTTCTTCCTCTCCTCTGTTTTCTTCTTTCTCACATACACACTCACACTCTGCTCTATTCTTTTCTGCTCAGCACTCTCTGCACTCAACTCTACCCTAACCGGCCTACTTACACACACATATATATAAGAATATACGAAAGGCCTTAGCAATAGCTGGACCACCACGTCTTGCTTCATGGTTGGTGCACGGTTCCCAAGAAGCATGTGTCAGCTCAACAGTAGGTGGCGCATGCCTGCAGCAACAGAAGACAGATCTGTTGTCTTGGGTTTCCAAAGGTTACCTAAACAGGCAGGTCAACCTACTCCCTTTCAGACATAGCAAGTGTTCTGTGTTGCCATAAGAAGCCGGTCAACCTTGTTGACCGTCTTCCCATTCAGACCGGTCAATGTTCTGTTGACCGTCCTCATAGTTGCTCTGAGAACCCACAGCCAAGCCGGTCAACTATATTCTTTAGCCGGTCAACAATATTGACCGTCCGTTAACCGTCCAATCGGTCAACGATGTTGACCGGAACTTCTTCACGGGAGAGATTTCCAACACTTATAACAGGGATGACAAACTTCTTGTGTTGGGTTCATAATAAAAAGTCATGGCTGCCCAAAACGAACATAAATAAATAACTAAGCCACAACCAACTGATAAGCCAATGTCTATGTATAGAACTAAATGAGAAGATCCAAGCAGAGTCACTTAAAAAATCAAGATTTGGTAATTTATATAAAATCAAAACCACAATAAATATAACAATTAAATAAAATTGTGATATCTTAAGCAACCTTGAGAGAGAGAGAGAGAGAGATTAGGCTATGAGCATCTGTAGACGCTCCACCAGCTCCTCGTGCCTATCCTTAAATCTCATCAATTTCTATCTTCACCATGCTTTGCTAAAACAACAATCCTCCTTAAATTTTTTGTCCCTCCATACAAGCGGGAATCCTTCCACCGGACAAATACCTAAGCATTTTTGTATGTGCCATGACCCCATGATCATATGTTGCACATCCATAGCTTCTCACAAAAGACTACTACACTGTTTTGTAAACTATGGTGGATCTCCATCTCACGTGGTTATTGTTTGCAAATTTGTGAAGCAACCAATAGAAAATCAGTTCAAAGACCTATAGGACTCCTCAAGAAAGGTTTCCAGGGCCCTACAACTTTGTGGTTATCAGCATTCCACTAATTATGCCTTTTATGCTTTTTGGGCGCTAATCAAAAGAGAATGTAACATTTCAAGAAAGAACACACATGCATGATTTCATTAGGTAAGGTTATAAACCTGAACAAAGCTCTACACACTTTTTTTGGGGGGGGGGGGGGGAGGCTAGACCATAGGCATATCTCCTTTATCAATTATCCAATGGAAAAAGATGATGCTAATTCACAATACCCTATGACTTTTACATAGTTCCATGCTCCTAGGCATAACAACATCAACAAGGGCAGAAATTCTTTAAATCGTCGAAGGATCGATTTTCCCACCCTCCCCATAAATAAAAGACTGCATGTTACAACTATTGAGCCTATATCGTCGCCTTGCTGAAATTATGGTGGATTATCCTCCTCATGCAAGTATTGTTTGCACCTTTACAATACAATCACAGAGAACTTGAGGGCACCACACCTTTGTAGTAATTAGTAAGCCACTTATTAAATCTCCTTTCATTGATTAAATCTATGCATTGACCACAGGACACCATGAAATTCCAAGATAGAGTGTGATAAAAGCATGAATTTACTACGCATTGTAAGGAAATTGATGTAGGTGAAGCAGCAAAATTACAAAAGAATATATATTTTCAAAGCCAAATCCTCCTCTTAATTGGTTAAAATAATATATAATATGCAAATATCTAATCTCAACATAAAAAAAAATCCAATATCTATAACATATATAGATACACACACACAACAGATAAAATACATAAGTTTAGGCCAACTGCATTGTTCAAATTAATAATATCTAACACACAAGTTTTCATTCTCTACGTTATCCACACAAATATTACAGACCCATTGTTGTCGTTAAACTTTTAGTTTCCACAAAACCTAAGTCGGAACAAAGTCTCCAAAGTATACATGTAAACACTCACATGAAAACGTTTACAAACACAAAATTTAGGAAATCAAACATAACACTTGGCTATTTATCCTTTCATCTTGTCTAGTTAAGTGAAACTTGAATGTCAGAGCAGATGGTCCAACTATATATTACTCATTGTCAAATCATTAGAGCACTTTGTACACTTTCTGTAAATACCACAGTCAATTTGCCTACTCAAATATTATTAGGTTTTCTTATTCAATCATATTGGGGGTAAAAAAACATTAGAAGTGAAAAAGGAGTTCCCACTTGAGAGGAACCAGCAGACAACTCCATTATCTCTAAGAGGGAGCTCTTTAACCCTTTCAACACACTTGGGAAGGAAGTCGTAAGCTCCCACCCTCATTGACTTGGGGGAGCCATTTCATCACCCTCCATTTATTCCACATAGGGCCTAGGCCCATGTTGGGGGAGCTGGGCATGGTTCAGCCCACCTTTGCCGACCCTTTCAAGAACTAAATGGTTCGACCATTAGTTAATCTGGACGGATCAAATATGTCTATCTTTACTCCAACACATCTCAAATATGGATGCCTCAAATACGATTCACACTAATAGATTTCTTTATGCAACACAATTGTGATAATATAATTTATGATCTATTTAATTCAACATCAAATTAGCAACAGAAAATATTATACTTAATTAATGACTATTGGGTCTCAATAAAGCGGACTCACGATAGCTAACCAGGATGGATAAAAATGAACAACCTAGATGGAAGAAAATAAAGAACCTGATGGGAGAAGCCAATTGGAGGTACTCGCCTATACAATTGTGACCAGGCCATGTGGACGCTAGGTGCCCCGCATGCAGCCTCAGGGTGCCCCCTGACGCCTAGCCTATGTTACCCCCCAATGTTACTCACCAACCAAGAGCCAGAAATCTCTTATATTTAGAGGAGATAAAAGGGGCCAAAAAAAGAGATGCGGCAGGGAGAGAGAGAGAGAGAGAGAGAGAGAAAGGGAATTAGGGGCCAAAAACAGAGGAGAGGTAGAGAGAGGCTGGGCGGATGCCTAGCAGCGTAGGCCACCGCCACTCAATGCCAAGGCTACTGGCCGCCTTTACCACCAAATGGCACCTGTCAGCATCAACAACCACCCCTGCCACAAGGCTTGGCCTCACTATTGCCACTAGACTCACACCACCCTTCATCGGATGGCGCTTACCGTCTCCAGCTGCCACTTCGTGGTTGAACTCCCACCC
>JAOVVI020010963.1:0-12848 GCA_028571085.2 Nepenthes alata
ATGTACCTCCCTAAGCCATGCCCGGTGCCGCTTGAGCTCCTCCTGAAGAGAAACGATCCGATTTTGAGCCCCCAAGTTGGCTTCAGCCTGCTGCGACACCCTCACTTCAGACTCTGACCATCTTGCTCGAAGTGTGCCGCGCGTGCCCACACCTGCTCAATTTCTCCAACGACAACCTACACTCTAGCTTCGATATCCTCCACTGCCCTGAGGACATGGCTAAGCAACAAGCAGGCGCCGCCAGCCTTTGGTGTCGCGAGGAGGTGGATGCCCCATCCAATTTGAAACCCAGTGGAGCCCTCAAGAACCTCATTACCCCGATGACGGAGGTCTCTGAATGGCAGCCTCCGCTGTAGTTGCGGGAAGCGTAGCCTCATCATGAACCCTTGAGGTCTGAATACCCCTTTCGGATCCACCATAAGATGATTCAGACTCTGAGGAAGAAGATGATCTCTCCATTAAATTTACCACGGCAAGGAAAGTGGGAGAAAGGCAACTGTAGAACAATGTTTTGTGCCTTTCAGCAAGCAAGGGGTGTGAAACTTGGAGGGATTCTCGGCACTTAAATAACCATAATCCTCCCAAGAAACGGCGTCGTTAGAATGATGGAACACGCACAGATGACCAGTGAGGTTCCCCCACGTGGTGGCACCCTAAAGCATCGTGCCTTTCCAAGGAGAGTCATTATAACGCAATGACCCCAAGGTTCCCTGCGCAATAAATGTGCTAGCACTTTCACCTAATGTGACAGCCGTAAACAACGTTTTGCCTCCCACGGCAGAACGCACCAGCGACCAGTCCCCTTTTTATCCTCCCGTCGACGGTTCCCTTTCAAACTCGAGGGACGAACGCCGGCTAAGGTGACTGGAAGTGACCTAACATTCAGAATGAGCTAGCACTCGGGTAAGTATGGCAATGAGAGAGCCCTGCAGCCTTTTAGTCATATCACAAGAAAGAAGAAGAAGTACTCAGCAACATAAAGAATGAAGACAAAAGTTACTACTTTTATTCATTGGAACTCTTTACAAAGTACAAGATTTGTGACAGTAAAAGTACAAAAAAGCAAAAGTACCGCAAGGAGCAAGAAGCTCAGGATGGCGACGTCACCAAAGGGACTTGACTTGGGGAATAAAATCACATCAGATCATTCTGGTTGCATCACCCCAACTCCGATCCCACTCCCATACCGACGTCACCGATGCCGATCCACCACCGAAGGCGCGTCTAGACCACCGCCATAGAAGGAAAGGCATCTTTTACATAAGTCTCGATGGGGCTGCGACAGGCTCACATGCTCCCCATGGGGACTTCGGGTTCCACCTCCTTCCCAGGCAGCATATATGAACTACAAGTCACGGTAAGGGCCGGAGGCGACACGCTCTTGAGGGGACAGAGCCCACCAAGAGAGATCATGCGCCCCACCAACCAACTGGAGTCACTACTGGCTGTGAAAGAGGTGCGTGACAATAGCTGAGTGGCTGAACCACCCTCATAACGATAAGGAATCGCCCACAGAAAGGGCGTGACGGCAAGCTTCAACTGCAACACTGGATTTCTTGCAAGTCCATCTGATCCCTTCACAGATCCCAGTAGGGAGCGGGGCAAGCCAAGAACTTTGCATTGCTTCTCAGAAAAAATGGCTAAGTATGGATCTCCTTGCTAGGGAACTCCTCAATTTATGGTTGTGCTAGCACATGTCGAGTTCCTAGAGGGGCACATATCTCAATGATCGTCTATCATGGAATAGGAAAGTCATCAATGCGGAGCTGGACTGCGAGATGCGAATCCTTCCCAACAGAGCTCCGAATCCCCATATTCACTTGGGGAAGGAGCGATGCCTTGAAGAAACAAAATTCTGCGCATCTCGAGGAAGGCCACGTGGATAGCCAGCTGGACCCACAATGGACATGCCAGGCCATGACATTAGGTCGTCCCCAGGCATGGGGGCTAGTGTTGGGTCCAACTCAGAGGCGGGCCAGGAGAAGCAAGGCCAAGTCAAAGGGACACCAGCCTAGTCAAGCAGTAGTCCCAGAATCCCTCTGAAGCCCAGCAGATCTAGATGCACAGCCCACGCGGCATCTCAGGGTAATAACCAATTACCGTGCTGCTGCAGGCGGTAAGAGCTTGCCCAAAGAATGCTAGCCAATAAGGAGAAGGTTAGCGCTGCAGGCCACAACACACGCTGTCCTCCCAAGCCGCTCTGCCAATCAGTGCGTAGGCACCAGACCAAGCGTGGTCAACACCCGATGACGGTCTTCGCGCCACCACAAGGTGACAACTGACACCATTTACTACCGCCAGCAGTCAGCGATCGATGAATCCCGGCTCGCCACATGTCAGAGATTCCTACGCTCAAGGTTCTCTACCATGGAGCCTATAAATATCCTTTCCTTTAACTTGAAAAGGACCCTCAGTTTTGATATCCTTGATTCCTAATCAAAATTCTTGATCTCTCTGATCTAGAATCTTGATTCTCTAAAGCTTCTATCGAGAAACCTTAGTGAGCCACTCCCTGCAGTGCATCCAGCGGAGCCTAACCTCCCAAAACCGCTCAACAGATCTTGCATTCTTGCGTCCTTACATTCCCCACTGCATCCTACATTCACTCCTATATCTCTCGGTTTATTGTAGAAGATAACTGACTTAAGTATCGGAGTATTTTTAGTGGAAGAACATCTCATCCACCTTTAACCTCTTGTTTTTAGTTTGTGTTGTGTAGGGCCCATGCTGAGGAGAATGGAGACCGGACCGTTTGAGATCTGACCTAGGTGCAAAATCCGAAAGCTTTCTAATCTGCCAGAGAACCCAGACCCAAGGACACAATAGGGCCAAACATTACTCACCCATGGATGCTAGGTTCAAATCTCCACTGTTATTATAATACACTAAGGTATACCATAATATACCACCACTAATTTCTTACAATTGTTTGATATATAAAAAGATACAAATTCTACACAAATATAAATAATTTTATATATTTCTCTAATCGAAGAAAATATTCATAATTTCTTCACAAATTGTAAAGTTTTCGTAAAACTTTTATTAATTTTTTGTCATGCAACGTATAAAATTCTTGCAAGAACTTAATTGTGGCATTTTAGAGAATGCATTAGTATTAGAAAATTTCAAACATACAATGGTTAAATTTTATAGAAAATATAGGAACCACGTGTAGTTGATGAAATTTCTGCACTTCTCTTCCATATTATATCGTGCAGTGAAAGGTTAATGAATTTTCTAGAACATGCAGAGCACATACTTAGGGATTTGACACATATAGAAATAGTATGTATGAATTTAAAGCATGCAAGACGCATTCAAACATAATTTTAGAATACACATTAATTTTGTGTAGAAAATCAGCTAAATAATACAACACGCATAAGTATAGACAAGGATTTCATATAATATTGTAGAAAAATAAGAAGAATAGTATACGCATGAAATGAATAAACATTTTAAATACTAAAATACAACATGCATGAGAATTTAAAAGAACAAATGCTCAAGGAGGTGCAAAGAAATCAGCAGCAAAGGAAAGAAGCTTTGAGTATACTTACCTTGACTTCAAATTCACCAAAATCTTACTTGGATTTACTTTAAATAGCCTTCTCTATGCTTTTTTCTCTCTTTTTCATTTCTTCTTCTCTCTCTTCTCTGAAATTTGAATAAAAATAATCAAAAATTAGTTAGATGTGACTTATATAGAAGACAAACACACTTGCAATTGTTTGATATACATCGGGCACCGTAGCAAAATACTTTTGCTCACGAGTATCATATCAAGTATGCATCAGGCGCTGGAAATCTACTAATAATATGCTCAAGCGTTCCTTGAGCGTGCATCGAGTATAAGCATTCTACCGGAGCGCGTTCGAGCTTCGGTCAGGCGTCTGTTAAGCACAACCTCTACCTAGAATATGTATGTACACGCGTCATACAGCAGTCGAGCATCATATCAGCCCGATGTGACCTGATCTAAAGTTCACTTTGACTCAATTTGCTTCATTTGACCTCAATTTTACTTATATTAATTTAATTAATCATAATAAAAATTAGAGTTTTTAAAACTCATACCTTACATTGTGTTTATCATAACTTTTTAAGTAAATCAAAATATTATCAATGAAAACCATCACCAATTGATTCAAGTAGGATTAAAGTACCTAACTTATCAAATCCATAAACATTGTAGGGATATTTATTAATCTAAATGACGTAATAAGAAATTCATAATGACTGTACTTCGGTTGGACAACTTCTTTCATCACACATTTCTTCTTAATTCTTAATTTGTGATATCTTGATCAAAAATCAATATTTAAAAACACTTGTTCTCATTGTAATTGATCAACAAGGGCATCAATTCTCGATAATAGGCACTTATCCTTAATTATAATCTTATTCAACCATCGATAGTCTATACACAATCTCATAGACCAACCCTTCTTCATATAAACAATCGGTGCACCCTACGGTGATATGCTTTGTAAAATGAAACCCTTCTCTAAAAGTTCTTCTAATAACTTCTTCTACTCCTTTAACTTTGAAGGAGTCATTTTATATAGATTCTTGGACATCATTGTAAATCCCAACATCATCTAAATTTTGAATTCAATCTCCCTATTTAGTGGCAATTCAAAAAGATACTCTAAGTGTATGTCCTCAAATTTTCTTACCAATGGAATCTCCTCAACTGGTGTATTTGTCTTCCGACAGTGCTAATATAAGTAATGTATACTTGATATCCATTTTTCATCAAATGGAATGCATACAAATTTGAAATATAAAAAAAATCCATCATAACCTAGAATTAAAAATGTGCCCACTTATAAAAATTGTCTACACTTGTGTGATAGTATATTAACAAATTTATACCTAAAATTATATTAAAATCATTTGTCTAATAAAACAAAATTTATTGCCAACACAAACCATACACCCAAACTATAAATTGAGGATATATAATATTAGTTATTAATGATTTAACTATAGGCGTAGACATCAATAAAGTATAATCCATCATCCTAGGTGGTACATGCACATACATATAAATTTATGGGATACAAATGAATATTAAGCCTTGTATCCAATAACATATGAACTGAAGTCTTAAAAATTGGGAGTTTACAGTTTACCATTAAAAGAGACGCATCTACATCCTTACTTTTCATTGTAAAAGTTCTCCCTGAAACATTCGATGTACTATTGGGTTGCCTTAAAGTTCGGGGACACTTCTTAATCATATAGCTAGATTAGTAAAAAATGAAGCATGCTTTGGTCTGCTTGTAGCATAACCGTCCTTCATGGAATTTCCTACATTAGTCACACACAGGCTTAGGTTGCGCCTTGCACTTTTATAGGATCCTCTTGATTTTAAACTTTGGAATCCTTGGCTAGTATTTCACTTCTTAAAAATTTTAGCTCTCTCTAACTCTTACATAGAGAATAAGACCCGATCGATCACTTTTTCATAGGCTCTTAGCAACAAAGTCACCATCTTTCTTAGAATTGTTTCCTTCATCTCTAATGAACTTCCTTAATTTTCTCATCTTATCCATTATAGTATACGGGGCAAATCGAGTCAATTTTATAAATTTAGTGTCATGTTCAGTCACTGTATGATTTTCTTATTTCAACAGAGCAAATTTATCTTCTTTCTATTCATGAAGGCTCATCAGAAAATACTTATCTAGGAGCATATCCAAAAGCACATCCGTTGAACTTTTCTCATTCTCTAAAGCTAAAATTCTCTTTTTCATGTCCCACTAATTGTTGGCTTTACCGTCCAACTTGTAGGTAGTGAAGTTTATTTTGTCTTTTATAGAGCAATTGGTTACCTTAAATAACTTTCCCACTTAGAGAATCCAAATTTTAGCATTGGTCATATCCAAGTCACCTAATAAATCAGGGATTAGTTCATTTGTGAACCAATCATATACCGCAAATACATTCCTTGGGTTTCGACCTTGTTCTAGGTTTGATTATTTCTTCACCATGCTGTACATAATCTCTAACTGTCCATAATCTCTAACATTCTTGTCATGGTGGCAAGATAATCTTCCTCCAGACTTGGTTCCATTGCCACCTTGACCTTCGGACAACTTCATACCAGCCATGTCATAAATTAATAAGTTTAATTTCTAAACACTAAATATACTTTTCTTATAACTTGCTTTGATGTTAGTCTTGTTGTATCCTCAACACAAATATATATTATAAATGACAACAAATACACCTAACCAAATACTGAGATGTGACTTTATTCCAAAAATTATTAGAAAAACTTATAATAACATGTGAAATTCTTGGATATGGCCAACATTTTTGATGTGTCCTGGATCCAAACTTGAATAGATTCAGGTCAAATAGTCTATTGGATTTCGGTCTCCGTTTACTTAGCTTTGGGTCCTACACACCACAACTTTAAACAAGAAGTCATGTGACGGCGGGATTTGGTTCCACAGAAAATACTTCGACGTTCAAGTCAGTAATCAACTTTTTAAAATTAGAAGATTGATGCAATGGATGCAATGGATGCAACATGAATGCTGATGAGTGTTTGTGTAGGTGGGAACACACTCGTAGGACAAGTGGCTTCTGTGGTTGCTTGTGAGGAGTCGGACCTCTCTGTACTGAGTTCGTAGGGAACTGGTAGCTGAGAGAGAGAGCGCTTGAAGGCCCAAGAGAGTTAGAGAGTTTCTAAGAGCTTGAGATTACTTTAGTGGGCATTTGAGAGCGTATTTGAGAGCATGCCTTTGAAGGGACATGGCCTTTTATAGCCATGGCCATGGGCTACCTTCCTTATGTAGAAGGGCTGGATGCCCGCGTTCTGCTAAGGATTGTTGCCTTTTTGGCCGTAGATGTGAGCGCCTTTATGGCTGTAATGGTCCAAGATATTATTCTCCTTCATCCTATATTTTGTAACTGCTAGGGTTTTCAGCAGATAACATATAGATTCTGACGCCTTCCTCCCGGGATGTGTATTGATTTTGGAGGTGACCATTACAATGGAGCTTGCCTTCTTAGAGATGTGAAAAATTAAGGTAGATGACCATTGTGGTTCTAAGATGGACACGTGGGCCAATTAATGCTTGGGCTGTGAGCATCTTGGGCCCTAGCCGGTCTACTGGCTACCTCTTCGATCAACGGAAGTGTTGACCATTCTAGACTTTAATGGGCTGTCCTGCTCTTGGGCCTCTGTTGGCCCACTTGCTCTTCATCCGGTCAATGGAGGTGTTAACTGTGTAGGCAGAAATGGGCTGCTGAAGATTTGGGCCATTTTTCTCTTCGTAGGTTAGCCCGTTACTCGTGTCCCCATCACTAGCCTCGCATGCTAGTGGTATGGGAATCTGGCCTCTAGTATGTTAATGATGGGACATTTTTTACTAGGCAACTTGCTCGAGACAGCTTGAAACTAGCAATGGCTCTTGGTCTACTGATCGTGTCACTTGCAGCTATTGATCATAACACCAATATTCAAAGTACTGAATTGGAGAAAATGATGGCTGGATTCGTTGACCGCTTTGGTAAGAATCTGGTTGGTAGGAAGGAAGCGTTGATCGGATTCGTTGAGTGTTCTAACCAAAATCCGATGAACTTGACAGGAAAGCAGCGTTGATCAGATTCGTTGACTGCTTTGGTAAGAATCTAGTTGGTAGGAAGGAAGCGTTGACCGGATTCATTGACCGTTCTAGCCAAAATTCGTAGAACTAGAAAGGAAAGCAGCATTGACCAAATTTGTTAACCGTTCTAAAAAGGATCCAGAGAACTTGTGGGAACTAAAATGATGCGCCGTCATAATGCCAGATTGTCAGACGAAAGGTTTGCCAAATGTCAACACATAGTGAATTTGTAATCCCGATAATTAATTCTGTAGGAGATCTGATTTGATTGTGCCTTTTCTGAAAGCGACATGTGTTCGCCATAATGGGCATACTTTTTCGAGTTGTTGCCTTATCAACGGCTGTGTGCCTTTATAAAACCAGTCAGTCCGTTCAAATTTCCCATGCTAAAAATTTTTGAAGTCTTTGCTACTCTTCTTACCCTCGTTTCCATGACTCTTTCTGTTGTTGAGATTTCTTTTGTGATAACCCCCGGCGAAATGAGAGAGCTGTACGTGGAGTTCAACATCCCACGTGAGATCGTCTCCATGATGCCCAATGAGCATGACAAGGCCTGCTTCCCTCCTAGGGGATGCATCACTGTGTACGAGGCTCATCTAAGGAGTGAGCTTCACATCCTCATCGCAGAGGAGCTACTGGACATCTTTATAGCGCTCAGAGTTCCTATCGCATAGCTCCATGCCAATGTTGTGTGTTACCTCTACTCGCTATGCATCTTTCTACGTCACCATTCACGGATGCTGACAAAAGAGGTGGTTAGGGTGATATTTTGATTCACCTAGAGTGGGAACTGAATCTCTCTATCCTTTAGAGACCTTCCCGTCAGTGAGGTCATTTACGATTCGTTGAAAAATTGGAAGGATCGCTACTTCTTTGTGCACGTCGGTGACTCATGGCCCTTGTCCCGGGATTGGGGCAAGGTTCCTAGTGCTTTCACCAGGACGCCCAAGAAGGCTGAGGTGGCTGCTGTGGAGCCACTGCTGGAGCTGGTGAGGGAATACCCTGATGAGTTTAGGAGGGATCATTTGGTTTCTAGGAAGGAAGACAAGAAAGCTCGTTGGGGACCTCCTTCTCCAGTCCAGAAGATCAAACCACCACCGCCGGATGCCTCACAGCGTAAGAGGAAGGCTGGCGCCATTTCCTTTGATGCGGCCGGCGCACCTTTCATCGGCAATGCTCCCAACAGTCCAAGGCAAAAAAAGGGCTACGACGATAGTGCCTTCTTCCTCATCCTCCACAGAGTTGGATTACGTAGCAGTCAGATGATTCACTGGAGCCAAAGAGCACTCCGGAGTAGGGGTTGTTGTGGAGGAGTACAAGGCCATGCTGCGCGCCGCCGCATGTGATGTTGTCATTATACTACCGCAGCTGATGGGCTTGGTGGTGCCAGCCACGCCAATGGAGCAGCCGCCAAGATGGAGCCAGCTAATAAGCTGCCAGCTGAGCTGGAGGAGCCAACCTTAGAGTCTTCTTCTGCACCTGATGAGCCATCCGCCGAAGAGCTTTTTGAAGCGGTTGACATCAGTATAGAGTTTGTAGAGGAGATTGCTGCTGAGGCTTCAGCGGAGCGTGCTGAGGAGGCTGTCGCTCCTAGTCCTCTGCCACTAGCCCCAAGATCACGGAGCAGGACAGTAAGGAGGCAGCGAAAAATCTAGTTGGTAAATTTTTGAAGCTTCCCTTTTCTTCTTCCTTTGCTGTTGTGGTTTAACTCCTTTAATTTCTGGTAGGAGGCAAAAGTTATGGGCGTAGGGAGTAAGGGATTGCGTCAACAGGACTTGGTGATCCAGAAACACGAGGAAGAGATTGCCTAGTTTGAGGAGGAGGTGGATCTATTGAGGGCCCGGTACGAGGAGGAGAAGGCTGCTCCTAGTCTGAGTTTTTTGAGCTGAGAGAAAAATTGTGAAACTGGAAGAGGAGGCTGCTAGGATTGCAGGCATACTGATGAGCTTCTGGGAAAGATATCTTTGTTAGAGAATGAGCTATCCACTTGCATATGTCCTCATGAGGTTTCTCAGGAGCTGTGGGCACGGTTATGGAAAGGTATCAACATCAGCCACCGCATTGTCCAGCTGGTGGATCCAAGTTTTTATATCGTTGTCCTTGACCCAATAAACTGTACTGCCAGGCAATGTGAAAGCCTCGTGGACCAATGCTAGAGTGTGCAGGGGCCTCTCTCACCTTCTCTAGAGAGCTCTACTCCTTAGATTTTGTATTCCTTGCTTTTCGCTTTTTGATATAACTGTAAGCACAATTTTTTCATCAATAAAACAATAGTTCTACTGACATATTGCATTCCATGATGTTACTTTCATTAGTTGTCCCTTTAGCAACTTGCCTTTTATTTTAACCGGCCTACTTGGTGCAGCTCGTGCAAGTTGGTTGTCCGTCTCACAACATTGGAGACATTTGTTGTGCTCTCAGATGGATTTAAGTGATCAAGGAGACATTAGGGTGAATCCTGAAGTTGTATCAAGCCGATTGTGAGTTGAGGCTTGAGTGGTGCTGCCCATGTTTGATCTTGGGTGGCCAGCTTTTGGATAGAGCACTTTACTCTTGGGATGTTGAACGTTGTAGACTGACAGCGCTAACCCCTGTCGGAGGAGGTCATCACGCATGCCGCTTAAGCTCCCTAAGGTTTGGAATTAAACCGCGAACGGGCCGCTTGGATGACAAAACTTTAATTCAACCACTTACGGGCCGCCTGAATGACCAGGATTTAATTTAACCGCTTATGGGTCACCTGAATGACCAGGGTTTAATTCGACCACTTACGGGCTGTCTCGATGACCACGGTTTAATTCGACCACTTATGAACCGTCTGGATGACCAGGGTTTAATTGCGAACGGGTAAAAACTCACCCGACTTAGGGGCAGTCTAGGTCATTTATTTTATGCAACCTGCAAGCAAGCATTCATATGAAAAAGAAAAAGAAAGAAAAAATACATAGCACAATGCAAGTGTAAAAGAGTTTTCTTTTATTAATGACAATATAATGTTACAAGCACGCTTATGTCATACAATGACCTACCTGGGTTTTCACTAGAAGTAGCGCTTTAGGTGGATTCTGTTCCACGTTCATGGGACCAACTTGCCGTTCTGGGTTTGGAGTTTGTATGCTTCATTCCACAGAACAGCTAAGACTAGATACGAGCCTTCCCAATTAGGGGAAAGCTTGTTCCGGTTGGTGGTCTTTCTAGTTGCCTATATGCTTCGCAAGACCAAGTCTCCAACTTTGAAATGCCGCACTTTCACTTTCTTGGTGTAATAGCGGGCGACTCGTTACTCGTAGGCTGCTATCCGCATCCTGGCTACGTCACGTGCTTCCTCTAGTAGGTCTTGGTGTTCCCTAATCCTCTGGGAGTTACCCAATGGATCGAAAGCTTCGACCCTAAGACTTGGGAGCCCGATCTCAACCGAAATTACGGCTTCAGTCCCATAGCAGAGACTGAAGGGCATCTCGCAAGTTGGTTTCTTTGGGTTCGTCCAGTATGACCATAAGACGGAGGGCATCTCATCGACTTAGGAGCCCACTATGTCCTCCAACTTAGTCTTTAGACTGTGAAGTAGCGTACGGTTTGTGACCTCCACCTATCCGTTTACTTGGGAGTATACTACCAAAGTATGGACCAATCTGATGCCGAGATTGGTGAAATACCTGGTGATGCATTTCTTTTAGAATTAGATTTCGTTGCCAGTCACGATGGCCTCAAAAATGCCAAATCTGCACACTATACTTTGGCGAATGAATTCTAAGGCATTGTGCTTGATGATCTTGGCCAATGGGGGGCTGCAACCCATTTGGTGAAGTAGTCAATACTCGCGATGATGAACTTCCTTTGCCCAGTCATGACAAGAAATGGACCGAGAATATCGAGCCCCCATTGCACAAAAGGCCAAGGAGCTTGGAGGGATCTCAGCTCTGTGGGTGGCTGGTGATGAAGATTTCCATTGAGCTGACAATTCTCACACTTCTTCACAAACTTCAGGGTGTCTTTCTTCATTGTAAGCTGGTAATATCCCTGGCGCATGACTTTGAATGCTAAGTTCTTGTCGCCAATGTATGACCCACATATCCCGAGGTGGACTTTACTCAATGCATAGTCGGCCTCCTCAGGTGTAAGACCCGGAGGTATGGAGTCGAGTATCTATGGTGATAGAGTCATCCATCGACTATGGTATACCAGTTGGCCGTTTTTTAATCCGCTTGGCTCCGTCCACGTTCTCTGGCAATGCTCCATCCGCCAAACATCGTCAGTAAGGTGTCATCCAATTTTTGACATCAAAGACTTGCATTGCTTCCTGTTCCACTATGCTGGGAGTGCTCAAAACCTCCCTCATGTCCCTCGAGTACTGTTCTAGATCATCGGCTGTCGTTACTCTTGCAAGCTAGTTGGCCTTCTAGTTCCTAGTTCTGAGGACGTGGACCAGGTTCAACTTGTCAAATCTTCATATGGCATCATTCGCCTTGGCCAGGTATTGGGCCAAGAGAAAGTTGCACGCCTTGAAACTCCAGTTGATTTGGTAAACAACTAGCACAAAGTTGCTGTAGACGGTTAGCTATCTAGTTGAGCACTCTTTGGCTAGCAGTAATTCGGACAATAGGGCTTCATACTCGGTAACATTGTTGGTGGCCAGAAAGTCGAGGTTAATGGAGTACTTCACCTCAAACTCGTCTGGGGTCCTTAGGACTACTCCAGTTGTGATGGAACAGTTTTTTTCCTTCCGTCAGTAGCCATACAAAAATTGAATCCCAAGAATATAAAATTTAAGGTAAGATGGTCCAAACCAAACCAATACATTCATTTCTGAATAAAACTTGCAAATACAAATATAGACTCCTACACATAATCGCAATACATTCATAGGATCATCTAACGCCATATAATATCCACGGCTCCAACTCTTTTAACATTTCTATTCATTATACCAAAACTCATGCAGAGATGCCATCTAGAACTTGATCATATCCAAAGGCAGATGGCAGAAGCAGATCTATTCCCAAAATGTGAACAAGCGGATGCATAGTCATTGTTCATATATAACATTCATTCATAACTATCAAAATTCCTCAAAATCTTAAACAGGCTTTCCGACTCCAAAGTTCCTCATTGCTAAGCTTTATCTATTCCTACTCGTCCAGAACTAGTTTTACAGTCTCATCTAGAGGAAAATCATAACAGAGTGAGCTGAAACCTAATAAGGTTCCAAAAACATGTGAT
>JAOVVI020010964.1:0-12847 GCA_028571085.2 Nepenthes alata
CTACATATCAAAAAAGATAATATGAAATGATTGTATGATGTTACCTTGTATATAAATAGTTTGGGCTATGTGTAATAGGCCCAATATGCTCTTTGGATAATCTGAGACCCACAGGAATGTGCTCCCTACCTACTGCCTGCTTCCTGTTCTCTTCTTTTTTCTTTTTCTTTTTTTTATCTACAGTCTACTTTGTTTTCTTTTTTTTTTTATTGGGCCTCAAGGCAAGCCCAAAAAAGAGAAACAATTACATAAACAAAAGGAGGAAAACGTTGGTTTTTCCAGCCTCACTACGTACTTTTTGGAGACCAACAGCAGGCTTTCCAAAAAAACGCAGCAAATGGTGGTGCTCTTCTGTTCTCCTAGTCACACACCACATGCTTGCATTTTCTCTTTCAAGCGACGATGACGACGAAGACAAAGACAAAGATGAAAAAGAAGACCCAATTTGTGTCCTCTATCTCTTTATTTTTCTCCCTATCTCTCTCTCTAAAGGAAAAAGAAGATGTGGCGTCTAGGGTTTTGGGTTGGGGCTACGGCCCAAGAGGTTAGGTTGATTTAATGGAGGTGGAGCTAGGTCAATGGTGGTGGTCATTTAGGGTTTCGGGTTGGTTTGTAGTATGGTGGGATAGGCTGGTGGCATGGTGGGTACGGACATTGCTTTCGCTACGTGGCAATGGGTGATATTGTGGTGATGACGGTCCACGGCGACGTGGAGGGTGGATCCGGTGGGTTGAAGGGGAGAAGACGACAACCAACAATTTTCAATGATAATCTTGGTGAGTTTGCCTCCGCTGCACGTCTTCCTTCTTCTTCTTCTAAGCTGCTCCTCTTTTTTTTTTTCTTTTGTTATAGCTTTTACAATTTCTCTCTTCTTTTTTTTCGACAAATTTTTTTAGAAACGTTTTTTTCTCAACAGCAAATATTTCATTTTTTTTTCTTAACAAAATTGTTTTTTGGCAAAAAACACAAATCACAACAAAATGAGGTCTTACTTGCCGGATGAGGATCTAAATTACATGCTGCGGTGCGGGATGGTGGTGGGCTAAATATTAGATGGTGATGCTAATGGTGTTAGCTTCATTGTAAGGCCTTGATAGTGTGATATTATAGAAAAAAAAAGTTTAGCCTCTGATACCAAATTTGATGCTGGGAAGGGAAAAAAAAGAGGCTGGAACAAACAGGAAAGAAAATAGAGAGAAGAGAAACAGAAAGTACTAGAGAGAGAAGGAAAGAGAATCCCAATTTTTAATATTAATTCAATTTCATTAATGATTCATTCAACATTAAAGTTGGAACCCTCATATAAAGGTATCCTACTCCTAGAATAATCAAGAAATAGACGTAATTTCCTAATTACTGACATATCAAAATAAATAAATAATAAAATAAAATATGATATAATTTTCTAATTGGAATATCTCAGAAATCCCCAAGATCTTACAAAATCAATACCAAAAATCAAATAAAATCAAATCAAAATCAAATAAAATAAAATATCTCAAACAAAATAAAATCAAAATCAAATAAAATAAAATATCTCAAACAAAATAAAATCAAAATCAAATAAAATATTATCTCTCTAATTTTGAAATATCTGCAATATCCACATAAAATCAAATAAAATATAATCTCTCTAATTTTGGAATATTCAAAATGTCCGCATGAACGGCACACGAACATTATGTGCCAGATACAACATAAGAAATGAAATTAAAAGCACGAGTTACATGGTTCTACAAAAATTCACATCATCAACAAGATAAATCACGTAACAAAAACCCACGATGATCATATTTTCTACCACTGTAAGCCTAAAGCCAATGATCTGACTATGCTCTATCACCCACCAGGCAATGCCAAGAGAATCAACAATCATGGTCTGACTAATCAATCAATAAATTACTGGATATCTCATATATCCAAAACACACTACAATATATATAAGTTTTATAGGAGAAATACATAATCACCTAAACATATCCTCAAGATTATCGAAATAGCTTCAGTATAGGATAATTCAAACTACACTATAGACCCCACCCTCCATCTTCTTGAGTTCTTTAATATTTTCATATATCTTCCTTTATCTTATCTACAGAATGTAGAATGGGATATTGTACTACATTAGGCCATAATGCAGAATACAAATGGTTCATACACGGTAATTCTATGTTATCTTCATATGCAAAGGACATCCTACCAAGAAAGGCAATATCAATAAATCATAGTAGGAACATAAAAGGAACACCAATAGGATCATCAAAATCACATATCGATACAAAGATAATCAAAAAGATCTGGAAGAAGTAAAATACAACAACTAAACAAATATTCCAACAAAATAGTTGAACGGGCAAGTACGAAAATCGATCAACATCTCAACACCGCCTAAGTACGGAAATCGACCATCAAAAATGACATTTCCTTAAAATTTCAATACTTCAAGTGTAACTAAGCTTTCCTTTTGCCTAAATTAGAATACTAATCTTCACATAATGTTCATAAACATCTGAATTCAAATTTGTCCTCCAACTAATTGATCATAATTTACCATTTCACACTTCCCACAATTCTTATTTACTAATTCCATATTTAGAAGGACAATTACTTCCTCAGCAATACTAAGTCATCAAATTTGCACGCACAGTAACTATTTCTTAATATTTCTAACATTTCATAATGAAATCAGAATAACCTTCATCATATTTAATCATCCTAACAACTCATTCCCACTAAAGTCCACTAGTTTATCTTCCAAAAAACTTAATCACAAAATCACTTTCTAAATTCCTTATTTTGAACTAAACTGCCAAAAGGGATTATTAGTATCATTTGTAAACATATTGGATAATCAAAATTAATTTTCCCCAAATTTTCTTGCTGGCATTCTAACAGCTCAAACATGATTCAAATGCCACAGTTCTGATGACCAGCGGTCAAATGTTATCCAATATGCACTCAAACATCACTATCCTGAGTCTATTTCTTGATTCTGTTCTAACGAATTTATCCAAGTTTGTCTTATTCACCAGCTTTCAACACCTGCAGACCATCAAACTTGTCACATATGACCTATCTGGAACTATATGAATGTAAATTATTCACATATAACAACAAACATGACTTCAATTCAAGATATTTTAGGAAAATCCGCAAACATAGAACCACCACTTAAATTTCATCAAATTCACCTTTGAAAGAGAAGTTTGACAACTTCGAATATTAATTTAAGAAACTAGAGACTCTTTGGTATATAAAAGAAGTGGATGATTACGGAAATACTTACATGAATATGTTCACCCAATCTCTTTTTCTTTATTTGTTTCTCTGTATTTCTTTTCTCTATTTTCTCTCAGTTTTCTCTCAATTCCATATGAATTATATAGACCCGAATGCAACTCACCTTGGCCCTACATGAGTCATCCCAAACAAGCTCCCTGTTTTCAGGCCACCTCACACTTCCCTTGTTGATTTAGTCCTCATTTATCATTCCTCAGCCAGCCACCTCAGCAATTTTGGCAGCAAATCAGTAAAATTTCAGATAAGGATCAAATTTTAGTGTAGGGTGATATTTACATGTCCACTAATTAATTTAGTGGATTCACAAAAAATCATATAAACCTCTAAAAATTTTTTCCATCCATCAATACCTCGTCGATGATCTGATTATGTCCTAGTATACACCAAATCATACCCAAAACATGATAATCGCATTTCCCAAATTAGCAGATGAAACAATTATTTTCACCACAACACATAAACTGATCCACAGAAATTCAGGATGTTACAAGATTAAACATTACATTATCGTGCATTAGCATCCCTGTTTTCATGTTTCACATTCCATCCGCTCAAGTTACTCTAAATAGTTATTATGAATCTCAAGATCCACTAAGTGATACTTCTGCTTTCTTCAGTTGTGTTGCCTTGTGTGTCTTCTAACAATAATTCAAAATTTTAGGAGGTGCTATTTTTAAGCTAAAACTGTCTGAATTTTTAAGAGCTGCCGAAAACATAGTTCTGCAAGATTTAAGGCGTCATGTTCAAAGTTCAAACCTTTAGGTTATGAAGTTTCAAGAGAAAGAAAACACCTACATTGTTGAAAATTCAAGAGATGTTGAAAATAAGGCACAACATGACAGAAAATGCAAAAAACTAGTGCTTAACATTTAAGATGAAGAGTATACTTAAGAGTTCTGAAACCTCAAAAGTTTCAAAAAAAAAAAGTAATAATTCGTCTAACAACAGCCTCATTATGTTCTCCGCATCAAAATGCATTCATGGCCTTGGATTCACCTAAAATGTAAAATGGACGACCCCATTTCATCAATTGCCTCAATTCCTCAATCAGTTACTTTCCTACTTCAAAATCACCAATTATTCACGCACCAGTTTGCAACTTCAGGCCCCACGTATCTTTGGCACACATTCCTTCAGTTTCAGTACCTTCCAGTCACCAATCATTGGAGACAGGTGCATGCCCATAAGCAGTTAGCTAACTTATTCCAAGTGAAGTTTTAGTTATGATCATATAATTGTCAATTAGCACAAAAATTATCATCACATTTGGAAAGCAGTATTGGTTCAGGCCACTGGACAAAGCCAACGTGATTCTCCTCTTGCTCAGGGAATATAGAAACATCCTAGAGGTAATGTAGTTCTAAAAATATAAAATATTCTGAACAAAAATGTTATGTCATAAGGACAGAATGGAGTTTTTGCAGCAATGATGAGACAAGTTCTCTATTCAGTTCAGTCTTCACAACATCAGAAGAATTTAAATATCATATATTCCTAACCTCTAAACTTTGACTTGTGAGTATTCAATCAGCAAGCAACAGAATATGAATGACAACAAAAGCCATATAAACAATAATCATCAACTTATGTGTCAACATGGCAATTTGCTCTATTAGTACAGTGAAACAGTAGCCTTATTGCACAATCTAAAGCAGTTCCCTGAAATGTTATTTACAAGGTTTTAGCAATGATCCACCTTAAACATTTTTCCATGAAAAGAAAAATTGACATACCTCCAAGAAACGATGCTTGAACTGCTAGACCATACAAGCGAAAATAAGCACTTGGAGGTGCATATAACTCTTCACATGCACAGGCAAGATAATATTCTTTCTCTCCACATGCTGGAACAAATCCAATAATGAATTTTCCTACAAAAGCACGTCAAAGTTGATAGGCCACAAGCTATAAGAAAGTCGATATATTTTGCTACAAAAGCACATCCATATACTGCACAGCAAAGAACAGAGAACACAGACATTAACCAACTAAATAAGTACAGCCAAGAAGATCCATGTTAGTGCCTTGTTCCCATTGTAAGACTCAAAAAGCTTTCTGCTTTATTTTTATTTTTTTCATTTTTGGTTTCGAAGGCTATGACCAGCAAAGGAAAAGGGGTAAGACTCAAACTCACGTCAAACATGGATCAGCAGGAATCAGGCTCCAATTGGAAATTCTGTAAGCGAAAAATCAATGATTACAGAAAACACAACAGCTCTTACACAGAACCTTCAAAAATTCATAACCAAGTGCAACAAATGGAAGTTAGTTCGCCACAATGGTAGTAAAGGAAAGCCAAGAAGTTTTTGCACGTGCATAAGCAAGTCAAACACTAAAAAAATTAAGCAGACATCTTTGTTCTAATATAATAATAATAATAATAATTTTCCATCTCCTCACTACCACAACTGATTGTTATTGAATCATTGCCACTAACCCTCAACCTATATACATGATTGAGGAAGCAGACAGAGTCTCAGTTGAAAATGCCTATGTATGTTTTATGCAAACGGAGAGGTTTTCAAAAAAAAAAAAAGTATATAAAAGGAAGAGAACAAGGCAATAAGAACCTCCCTTATTGATGCAAGACAGAAGGGGGAAAGAGAACAAAGCCCGAAGGAACAAGAAATTCACATCAGAGGGATAACATCAGTGAAATGCTCACAGGAATATTGTAATCAATTTACTTGATCATGAATAGCAAAGGCAGGATACAAAACCTGTTTATCCAGAACCAATAATCCAACATTAACTAGGAAACCAACTTCAACTGAAAATTGAAATAACAAATGATATAAATAATCCTGAAAGAACCATAATCTGACCAAATCCCATATCAGCCTAGTTTTATTAATAATTTTTTGAAGTTTTATGATTCCATTTTTAATTTAATATGGTATTTATCAAGCAACTAAATAAATATATAGGAAACAAAGATTTGTTTCACGAGATGTATCTCACATACAACTATAGCAATAAGCAGCCAATTATTTTTGAATGGCTGTTCCAAAACAACATACTTCTATTCCATAAAGAGTATTAGTAAAAAGTTTTGGAAAGAAAGGGATATTGTGCAGCATTTTGTGGTAGCCTTATTAGACTGTATATCTTTATTGGTACATCTAGATAATAAGTAGGAGTATAAATTGAAACATTTAGAAACTGAAAGATAATTATCATATATCAACTAATATGACCGATATACTAGCAGATAATTTTGGCCCACATTCCTTTGTTTTCTCTTCTTTTTTTTTTCATGCCTGACACCTCGTTTTGCTCTTCCTCTCTCTATTTCCGTTTAGCTTTACAAGTGCCCAAGAAACAACTATTTCAGCTCAATGTTTTTCCCTTTCTTTAAATCTTACCCAATTTAGTCATAACTAAACTTAAATGTTGTCAATTTGAGATTGGAGCGAAACAAAATCTTACGAAGAAACTAATTTGGGTGTACCAATAAAGAAACTAAGCTATTCTCCATCTACCCATAGTAACTAACCAAATATCTGCCTGCTAATTAGTGATTACCACCTATAGATAAAATATTGCAAAATGTGTACGTTGTCAATATATAAATTAAAGAGAGAAGTAAACTACTCACACTGAACTAGGAAGATATATACAAGCAAGCTGGTAATGTTAATATCTTGCAAATGTTGGATACATAAGAAAGGCTAATGTATAAAGTTTATTCAAGAACTTTTGCATAATTTACAAATTTTTGTCAAGTAAATCTATTCATGTTACTTTTTAAATTTTGATCAGGCAAATTAATCATCTTATGACATCATGTAACGTCGCATTAGGACAAAAAATACTAAAGTGGACATAAGGGACTCCAAAATTTCTTCTTAACTTCCTAAAATATAAGAAGGATCAAGACAAAAAGCACTTAGTTTTACTAAACTTAAATTTTGAACAAAATTGGTTTCTTCATAAACTACATGAATAAATTAGGAATTTGGTTCACAAAAGTTGAGAATGTTTGAAAATTTAGCAAAAGGTTGACAAATAAATTTGATATTTTATCCAAATAAACAATGGGGAATTTCACATATCTGAATAAAATTTCACAACTTCAAGCATAGCAAATTGAAAGATATGTCTGCAAAAAAATAGATGCAGAAATACAGGGGACACAGATATGGTACATAAATTCATATATACTTAATCCTAATACACACAAGAAAGTAGCAGCAAGAAAAGTGGAAAATTAGCATACCACCCCTGCGGCTATTGGGAGGACAAAAAATAAAGAAACACTTATCCATAATTAATGGAGAATTCATCCCTTCAAACCATGGATGAAAAACATTGTTATCAATATCAACATTAGTTGCAACTATATCAATGTCAGACGCATCAGGCAATACATATTTGTATCGAATATATTGAAAAGAAAAAAAATTGGGAATCGTAGGTTAAAAGGCAAATATTAGCGATATATCAACCAAATATTAAATATATCAGTCAATATTTTAATATCGGACTATATGTCGTGATATATTGCTAATATTATAATATATCACAATTTTTCTGCCGTGTTGGAAAATATTAAAATTGGAGGCTTGATAACAATACATATAGCATGATATTTTCATCCATGCTACAAATAAATAATTGCACTACAACGCTTTACAAATATACTCTTACATCCACCTCCAACACAAGAGGGGGAGAGAGAGAGAGAGAGAAAGTTGAGGACCTAGATTCTTGGGGATTCATAACTAGGAGACCATGAATTTACCTGACTTTCTAAAGTCCATTATATGTCTCCGAATTTCTTCAATTTTACCCCACCCACAATTCAAAGGCTCAATGTGGAGATAAATGCCAGATATGCGAGGATCATATGCTGCTTTTATAAAATTTTCACAAATTTGTGGTAAAGAAAGCCCTGATGAGAAGCGACTCTTTAGTTGATCTGATATCTGCACAGCAAAAAATAGAGAAGGCTAAATTACAAATGACACTATACCAAGCAACATTATCACAACACAACAAAATTTTAAGACACCGGTGGAGGCCAATCCCTTAAGAGCCAAAAAAAATTGGCGTATTACATCAAAATGAAGTCGTGCTCCCATCTTCCCAAAAAATCTGAAAAGGTCCCCTCCTAAAAGCCAAGAAAGTTGAATACTTCTTGCCATTTTAAGACAACAAATATATAAATATAGATTTTTTTAGTGAAACGTCTCAATCTACCAACACCACTAACAATACCAAAGAAGCAACTGTACTTGTCCATGAACCAGAAGGGCTAATTCAGATGGAAAATGTAGGTGCTTTAGAGTTAATCGATATCAAAGTTTCTCTCCCTTTCCTAATCATGCGTTCACTAGTGACATGTTTCAGATATGAAATCAAATCCACTTCATAAATTTATTCATCAAGGATTCAACTACACAAAAGTTTTTCAAAGAGAATCACTTTCCGGTACCCTAGTGTGTTTTACCAATTTCCAGTTTTCATATTTGACTAATTATTTCCATGCAATGCAATAGACAGACAGCATATACATTTAGTTATTTTTTTCTCAGCCTTTATAGAGGGGAAGATGGCCAAGTTAAGGGCCATTGGTATCAAACCCTAATCCCATCATTTTGGAGTGAATTTTTAATCACCAAGCCATTCCATAGGTGGATAACATATTTTTGCTTGATTATTTAATTAAAGCAACCATGAAAAGTATACAGAGCATGAACTATCAACAAAGTCTGGAATGAAACTGAACTAAAAGATTTAAGAACTAACACATAGGACAGTGAGACAGTCAATCATCTACTCATGATATTCCCATGTTGTATCCCCATTCGATTTGCATCTCCTCGTGTTTCAAATTGTGTTTCAAATCCAGGGATGACGGCTATAAAGTTTAATAATAACAATATAAGGGATTCAATCACTAAAAGAGTTGATAGACCATGTCCTTCTATGCAGGATGAGGACTTGAAAAGGTATCATACCAAAGAATTGTTGTGATCTAATCCACTTAGCTGCATGAAATAAAGTTAATAATCAATCAAAATCCTGTATCCTCTGTAAGATACTTCATATATGACACACTGCACAGCAATAAAACTTTGGTCTTGTAAGAACATATGTAATTTTTTCTTTTTTGTATTTTTTTTGGGGAGGGAGGGGAACATGAGCAACTTGAGTAGGACACTGATGTTCTGCCATTGAATGAAAACTTTCTGACTTCGGTCTATGCCAAAACATGATGATGGAACGTAGTTCTTCTATATGGATGAAGACAACGACTGCCAGTTTGTATAAACCTATTCAAGAATAACTCGACAAAACTAAACAATTTGATTAGTGCATTTATTTTTATGTTTGAAATGAAAACTGAACAAATCTACGATGATTCATACAATAGTTAATACAGCACGTAGGGGTTGCATTGCGGGCTGGTGGAATTTAGGTGTTTATCAACTTCTGTAGCATGATGCAAGAATAATTATTATTCACATAAAACCCAGACAAACAAACATATTGATGAGGTTGCAACTCTAACATGTTGGGAAGTTCCACCAAACCCCTTTGTTTGAATTCCATAAGGAGGCTAGATGACAACACACGTTCACAGGAAGCAAATCATACATAGAAAGAAACACACACATGTTGATGAGGTTGCAACTCTAACATGTGGGAAGTTCCACTAAACCCCTTTGTTTGAATTCCATAAGGAGGCTAGATGACAACACACGTTCACAAGAAGCAAATCATACATAGAAAGAAATATATAATTTTATGTGAAAAATTTTTTTTAATTAAGAAAAAAATTACAGAAAAAATAATATTTACTAGAAAATATCAGTTTGATTACAATTAACATCTTCCAAAACTGCTGTCAGATTTACCACAAACTTAATAAATAAAAAAAAACAAAAGATAATGACTAATAAATAATAAGAAAACAAAAGAAAATGAAGAATGGAACGTGATTAAAAGTCAATAAATTGGCAAAAATCTCCCCCTACTGTTCTTTCTCTTTCTCTCTCAACGAGATAACTCGCTCAAAGTTTCTCACTCCAAAGATTCATTCACACTTCTCCCCCTGTCTCCACTCTCTCCTTTAAAAAAAAATGGAGCAAAAATACTCCTAATAAAAAAGAGTCTAGCAGTTGGCGTTCGAACACTAGAGATTGGCGTTCCAACGACAAAGAAAAAATTTCCCTGAACAACTTCCGTGCACATGCGCCTCTCATGGACGCATCAGACGCAACTGCTACTGAAACCACTAACGTGCACATGCGCCCATCATGCACCCTCATCTGTCACAAAAAAGTACCTCAAATCGAATGAATTTTCACGTGACGTCGAGCATAATATCAGATGAAATGTCAATGGGTGTAGAAATCATAATGGTACAACCAAGAAACCCAACAGACAGGACTAACTAGTTTCTTGTACGGACGAAAAAAGTTGACGACACTGCAACTAGTAATCAAACCTGGCCGCGCAATTTCATGGTCAAAACACTTCCTTTCTTAACGCGCTCCCAAGGAAACGCAAAGAGCATTCGGAGCTTAACAACAAACTTTTCCCAGGCACCAAATTCTTTAAATTCGAATTCACCAGTTGGGTACACCTCCATCTCAGGAGCTGCAGGGCCATTCTGGTTTTCCTCGGAATCTGACTTGGACCTTTGTGCGGTTTGGGTTTCGGGAGACGACGAGTCCTCAAAAGCTCGAATGGAGATGTTTCGACCAGAGATTCGAGATGATAGAGAAGTGGAGAAATATTTGGGAACAGAGGCGAGAAAAGAGCAGTTAGACAAAGTGAGAAAGTGAGAGGAGGAAAGAACATAAGAAGGAGTGGCGGAGAGATGGATTGGATGTAGGATGTGTTGTTTGTAGAGAGGAATTGCAGCAATGGAACAGCGGTGAAGATGAGGAGAGTGCAGAAGCTTTGCCATTGTTGTCCTTTTGAATGAAGACAGACATCCAGCGAAAAAACTGGAGAGAAGACGGTTAAGTGGTAGCTAGGGGATAGAGAGAGGGTAGCCGAGGGAGGAAGGCAGAGGGGTTCACTTTTCTCCACGTCATAAATTCAAACCAGATGGTGGCAAAAGGGAACAAAAATTAGAATTATTGTCAACTTTTTTAAAATATTTTATTGAAATCTCAATTTTTAAAAAAATTGTATACTTAACTATTGTTTTAAAAGAATTAAATAAACACATTTGAGATAAATTTTATTCTCATATATCTATTTATATTTATAACTCCCTTAAAAAATATATTATAAATATGTAACATATCATTTAATAACATTTCAAGACATACATTTATTGTTTTAATATAATATTAATTTTAATAAAAATTAAATCAAATTGATGATATTTTTTAATATATGATAAATATACATGAAAATTGAGAACATTGTGTTATCATGCTAAAAGGGAGGGCTAAACTCATAATTATTGTACAGTTGATAGTGTGACAATTTGAACCTCATTGATGACCGCCATCCAAATTCGATCACATGAAAAATTATAAATATTAAATTAATATCATAACATATCATAAATGATAAAACATAACTATTTTGATCTAAAAATTCTCTTACATTAAAAACATAATGTTGCATTTCAGATTTTGAGGTCCGATACAATACAAATATTTGAGAGTATAAAAATGTAGATAGGGAGAGAAGAACACCGAATTTTATGTGAAAAATCTTTCCTTAAATGAAGAGGAAAAACTACGATACTTAAGGGCCTGAAAGATACCTTATTATGGATGGAAGAGTTATAAAATATAAGTTTATGGGAGTATCTTTCCTTTCTCTTCCTAGCCTCTCTCCTTTTTGGATCTCAAGGGCCTTTTCTTTCTCGTCTGGAAAAAGGAAAAAAGCCACTTGCTTATAGGCTTTGCTAGGTATTTATAGTGAAAAAATATCCTTTAAGAGTGGTCCACGTGGTAGCCGTCGTATGACTGGGAGGCTGTCCACCTGCTCTGCTGGCAGGTCTATGTTGTGTCAGGCACATAAGGAGGCTGTCCACCTACGCTGCCGGCTGTGTTAGGCATGCTGGCGTGTACAGGGAGCCAAATCGTCGGCACGCGCTGGATGAGTCTTACTGTGTCAGGCGTGCAAGCCCTAGTGTCAATCTTGAAGTGACAAGGCGTACTCTGAACGTCATTATTCACTGTGAAGGCGTTGTTTAACAGTGGTTGCATGCTCATTGGTAATAGCAAAGATGCTGATTCTGTTGTGCTTGCTGATTCGAATACTCATGAAAAAAGGGCTTCGGCTTCTTACTTTAAAAATTCGCATTTTTGACCGTTTATGAGATAGTCCTCGTCCTTAAGCAGTGTGTCTTGTCTCTTTGTGAGTATGCGGACTCGTTGAGGGAGACAGTTCTCAGACGTGAACTGCTCTATTAATGATTGAATGATCTTGGGCTCCTTGTGGAGAGTTCTCGGGTCTTTGCTGACCTCTCGGATTAACCTGGGGCCTGAAAGAATGTCTGATGTCTTTGGGCTTCTTGGTCACAGGAGACATACTTGATCATTTTGACTTCTTGTGCGGGAACGCCAAG
>JAOVVI020010965.1:0-12847 GCA_028571085.2 Nepenthes alata
TAGGGATCACGTGACGGGAGTAAGTCGGCTAGGTTAGCGCATCGTTACCACCCGGTCTGTAAGTTAATTTTCATAGTGCATTGCTTCCCTGGCCGTTGAAGCCCGGAGTATTTTTTTCGATACCGTGGGTATCAAATTTTCACTTCGTCACCAAAAATTGTGTCTTTATCTCTATTAATTATCGTTATTATATTATGTATGATTGTTAGTCTCGTATGTATCTAGTACTAAATATCTTTTACGTGTATTAGATATTTATTTCTTCTGCTTCTGCGATACTTTTAACGGGGTCGAAACACGTTAGCACGAAACGTGCTTTTTCAGACTAAGTGTGTCGATCTAGCTGAATGGGTTGGTTTCAAGTGCTCGATTCCTTCTATATTGATATTTAAAATATTTCTTTCTTTTTTTGAAAAATAAGTAATTATATTAAGTGTTTGAAAATTGTATAAATTTTTGTAATATTTTTTACTTTCATAGGTAATACGTATGTGATATCCAGATGAATAAATTACAACGGTAAAAAAGGGCAAGAATACTACAATATCAATATCAGTTTTCATCGTGTTATTGATATTTGTGTCCCGTCAAACAGATAGTTGGTGGCCAAAATTACTAATACTGCTACCGTTATTGTTATTATTATTAGGACAAGTGCAGTTTGTTGCCAAGTTACTATTATTATTGTTAAAGTTTATATCCCAGTAAACAAGTAGTTGGTGTCCAAGTTGTTGTCAATATTATTTTGGTGGGTACAGTTGCTTGCCAAATGCTTAAAAGTCTCACAAATTAAATAATGGAAAATGCTTAAAACTTCAAGCATAAAAAAAATTTTAAACAAAGTTAGCATATTAAAATATTATCGATCGTACATCCAGAACAAAATTAATTAAATATGGGGCGAGCAGAAAAGAAAGACATAAACTTAATTTATTCTGATTATTATTGATTATACATCCAAAATAAAATTAATTAAATGTGAGGTGAGCAGAAAAGAAAAGATACGAACTTAATTTATTCTGATTAATTTTTTTTTTTTAAACAAAAACGAGAACATGGATTTGAATTCAAGGCATGATGTTGTCAAATAAAATCCTCATCGATTGATCCCGGCAGGCTGCAGGTAGAAAGAAGAAGGTAGGATAGGCGGTGGGAGGAGGGAACGGCAGCTCTGGCAAATACACTCTCCATGAACACAGCAGTTGGGAAATCCCTCACAAATTTCGCTGCAGTTGAGCATGCGAGGACACTCGAACGGCCCTCTTCCTTCTGCTCCTCGCAACTTCACACCTACTTACATTATATAGAAAACTGGTTAAGCCAAAATTAAGGAACGAGTCTCTCTTAGAAAATTTTATGAACATATCTATTTTGATCATATATAAAAGTTTCCTTGCTCACTAGAAAAATTAAGAAATGAGTGATAATAGGGAGAAGAAAAAAAAAAGGAGTTTAGTCACCATTTGAATATTTTTAATGATATTGTATCTCTTTAATTAATTTATATACTAACTGGTTTAGACAAAAATAAGTAAATAAATAAGTGATACATTACTGAAGGAGTTTTTAAAGGATGTGATATGATAGTTTAAAACGATAGATCTAAAACATAATAATTTTTCTAGTTAGAGAGTCCATTTTTTGCAATAGATAAGGAGATAGTTATTTTTCAATCAATTTATGGTATAATCCGAAACCTCGACCCCATCAATCATCACTACAAAATGTAGGTTTAAGGTGGAAGATTATTATTGACATTTTTTTTTTCTTCTCTTTTTCAAGAAGGAGGCTGATTTTTGTTGTTACTATGATTTAGATTAATGTAAATTCTAGAAAATAATCAATCAATGTTATTATCTAGTTATATAAAAAATGGATAAAAACCTATCAATTGAACGTTGAGCTAATCCGATTAAGAAGATTATAATTACAATTCTTAATCTAAACTTTATCAAAAAACTAAAATAATTGATTACAGATTAAGAATTTTAAAACTTATATATATTATATCAATTTTTTGTCTAATTATAGTACAAATTAAAGTAGATAGTGTTTTGAATTATCTGGTACAATGAACAACAGAACCACCAAAATATTTGTCCTGAACAATTGAGTTACCATGGCTTGATGGTTTCAAACTTACTCACTTCCTTTATGCCTTTGAATTGGTGATTGACAATACATTTAAGAGCGTATATATTTATATACACACACTATGCCTTTCTTTATATTGGTGATAAGACAACTAATATTCTTCGCCTTTGATTGGAGGATAAATGTGATTTTTTTTATCAGTATTAATTTTGTTGTGATAAGAAGGAATTAAAAGACCTCTATTATGCATGATTTATTAACTAAATTAGGTCATAATTATTTATGTGAGTCTAAATTTGATTAAAAGTTATGACTTTGGTGATTTAGTAGATTATCTCTTAAATATTCAAAATATTTATTCTATGTAACAAAATCCTTGTGATATTTGCTGTACTAATTAAAGATATTCATGGATTTTGTTTCCCTTGTGGAGCGTGGATCGTTTCAAGAAGTCATGCCATGCATGTTGATTGCAGCATTTAATTCATTCAGACTTTATTAAATTCTATTGAGAATAGAGGATGTGACTTGCTGGCAAGGCCTCTACTCCATCAATCAATAATTCTTCATGTTCAACATATATTTGATCAGATTTCAATTATCAAAGTAATTAGTTTAGGCCAATTAAAAATTTTATAGGATTTTTAAACCAATATTGAAAGAGAAATTTGGCCCTATTAATATTTAGATCGAGCATAGTTGCAAAAAAAAAAAAAAAAGTGGCCCATTTAGTTTATATTGAATCAAATTAGGAACTTTTATAGTGAAAATATTTTTTTTATTTTAAATAAATACCAACTTAAAAAATATTTTAATAAATTGTATTTATCTATAATTAATATTATTTTTGTAAAAAAATATTTCAACATATACTTAGCTAATACATTAATCTAAATATTATAATTTTTAAATATTTTACATATTTTTATATTTTTATGTTATTATAAATTTTAAATAAAATATTTAAAAATAAAAAAAGTATTCATATGCTTAAAAATATTTTATTTTTTTTGTTTGCATCAATTACACTGTAATCTTCGTACGAATATGACACAACTTTCTAATGACTATCCGTTTATTGTGGCACTCATAAGAAAGTAACTAAAATCTAATAAATTTTTTCTCATGACTTTATGGGGGACCATTCACTTTAACCTACGACCGTCATCATTTTCCTTTCGACAATTTTTCCTCCAATAGCATTCCGACGTCGGCCTCCGTAAGTTTAAATGATACCCTCTTACGCTTCATCGAACTTGGAGTATTCCCACTCGCTTTTGACTTCTTATTTACGATAAAATCACCCCCTTACACTTCTCCACGATTTCCTCTTTCCGCCACTTTGACCAATACTCCTATTTATCACGTTGGCATTATCCTTGACAACCATAATCTTCATTCAGTATTGACCTGATTACTTGCCTCTACTTGTCATAATTGAGGTACCTATGATGAGTTTTCACTGATCTTTTTTGAACGCTGTATAAAAATCTTCATCATCAAAATTTTCAATTGAAATCACATTCAATTGTAAATTCGGGGCATGTTGAATATCCTTTAACACAAGTTTTATCTCGTTGCTTATTCGAACGCTAACATCCCCGATACCAACAACTCTCAACAAACTATCATTATTCATCTTTAATACCCTATAGTCCCTGGGCTTATAATTGGTGAAGAGGGACTTATTTGTTGTCACATGGTATGAGAAATTGTTATTTATCACCCAATTCATCTCCTAGTTTGGAAAGCTTTATGTCTTCCCTGCATGAACTACTACAAGGTCTATACAGAAAGCAATAGAGACCCAATTATTTTTGTAATAATCTCTCTCCTCTTGACGCTCACCTCCACTTTTATTCTCTTTTCTTTTTCTTGAAATAATTTCACTTCATATGACCCTTCTTATAACAAAGCATTCCATGTCATAAAATTTAGACCATAGAATTTTTCCTCCCGATAAACAAAGCCATAGAATATTTTTTTTTTTAGATGTAATCTTATTGTTAAAAACTTGGACTTATACCATTTTTCAAATTTCATCCATACTTTCATTGGATCCGACAAGTTAATGACTTCTTAAAAAGTGTTATCTGCGAGATATAAGTTAATCGTATAATTAGTAAAATTTCTCATATTTTGTCACTCTTCTTCATTCATATTTTCTGACTTATCCTCATTACTCTGAAATACTTTTACAGTTCCTTTTCAGGTCAACATATTTTTCACTCTTTCTTATGAAAAGATGAAATTATTTTACTCATTGAATTGTCAACACTGAATGGTAAACTCCTCGACATTGACACTGCTAAATCAAAGTTTTATAACCTCTTTCTGATACTAATTATTGGGGTTCAACCAAATACATATAGCTTGGCGCAGCAAAAAAAAATCTAAATTCTCTGTTAATTATCAGCTACCAAATTCATGTGTATAAAAAACATAATAATGTATAAAATTTTTAACGTAAAATTTTTTTTTCAATTAAAAAAAATTATAAAATAAATTTTAAATAAATCCACTATAAAAATACTGGTTATAAGTAAACCCCTCCGAAATTTCTGATACCAAATTTAATGCAGGGGATGGGAAAGGAGAGGAGGAGAAGTAGAAGAGAAGTAGAGATAAATAGAGAAAAGATAATCATAATTACTCAATTTTTATTCAACTCGTGAATCATATGTATAATATTAAAGTTAGGATTCATATATATATATAACTTTTTAACTAATGGTATCTCAAAATTAAAAAATAATATATAATACTTTTTTCATAAAATTTTATCAAATAAAATATCTCAAATAACATCAAAATCAAATAAAATAAAATCTTTTCTAATCAAATAAAATTAAATTTATTCTAATTTAAAAAGTCCATAATATTTATATTAATTATACCAAAATTCTCATATGAATATCGCAAGATTTTTCAATGATTATTCATTTATTATGATACTAACAAAAAAGTGATCAAAACCCAATAAAATATAACCCCATATCTACTAGTACTAGTTATATTCAAGATATTAATCCAACTTCAACATGATTAAATAATTTCAATGATAATTAATTTCATTTTATCAAATAAGTTTGTACAGTTAAGCAAATATTTTGCTTAGATTGAAAATGGTTGATATGTCAATATTTTCATCTTATAATTAATTGATGATATTTCATTGCCTTACAAAACATTTTTTTTTTTTTGGTTTAAGTTTGATATTAGGTCCATTCCAGTTCAAATTGTATTGCCTACTTTAAGAAAAAAGTATAAGATGCATCACCCTTCTTCTTATGAGTTTTTGGTCATTAAAAAATACATAAAATGGACAAGATAATTTTCACACTTTTAAAATAAGATGTCACTCTTCAATCCACCAATATCCATTAATCCACCCTCATAACAATATATTTTCGAGTGAAAATGTGACATGTTGTTATATTGAGGTATGTTGGTATAGACTTTCACACATAGCGCCACTATTGGGTTTCAATATCAATCCATTTTCTATTTGAGGTATCATCACTTTAAGAAAAAGGCATAACATGCATCTAATTTTTATCATCCAACCTACTTATTTGTTTCCTTGAAATGTACCTCAATGAGACAAAGAAGACCTCTCACTTATAAATTGGATGCCAATATTTTATTTAATGTAAATTAATCCTCCCTAACCACTACATAATGAGATAAGTGGTGCCAAAAATATAAGAAATCTGTTAATTTTACTTATAAATGAGAAGAAAAATGATAAGTTAGCTAATTTAATAAAATATTGTTAAGAGATAGGGGAAAAAAGAGTAATTACGTAAAACAATAATCCTTTTGATTAAAATTTGTCACACCACTATTGCCATTGTAACCAAATAAATAAATAATACTACCTCAAGTCAAAACCAATGATTATATACTATGATTAAAAAAATTTTACTTTAAGTATGTCATCAATTATAAAATATATGTGGTCATGATATTAATCGATTTCAATGTGTAATTGTAGGATAACTATTCAAATAGATCGATGGCTTGAGTAGAGCTTTATCACGAGTGGCTATTAAATGGAATCAAAAATCAAATTTTCATATTAAATTCACACGTACAATTTATTTTATTTGGATAGTCCATAATACATATATTTTTTGTCAGTCATAATATTTTGACAGAGATAAAGCTACCGAAACATATCTGATTTTTTTCTAGCATGCATCCCACTGTGAAAGTGAATTATACTGCCTATAAATAATTAGCTTGGCCTTCTTTTTTTTTATTTTAAAGTATGCCCGTAATTCCGTCGTGCTGGTCCTTATTTCGGTGTTTAGGGTTACGTAATCATCTTTTCTCTTGTGATGGGGCCAAACTTAAATTTTACATTTAAAAATTTCCCAATCATGATTAATTCATTCACTTTTAAAGTAATTTTGAATTGTTTTGTTCTTTATTTTTCTAATATTTATTATATTATGTTGCAATATGTATAATACCTGAATCCTCATTTGATATATTTTGAATGTATTTATTAATTCTAGATTTTTTTGATGTATTGGATTAATGGTATTTTTATAAAAATTTGATAGAATTTAGATTTAAAAATTTGCGACCGAGGCAGGTTTGTGGAGAGTTCAAGCGCCGATTCCAAACTGGTTGGTTCTCAAGCAATACTCTAGTGGTGCTCGAGCGCTGAAACCAGAAAAGTTAGTGCTTGATCAGTGCTCGAGTGGAGCTCAAGTGGGGTCGTGTATAAAAAGAGTCGTGGGTCAGATTTTTGCCATTCTTATGTAGAAAAAGAGGAGAAGAGAGAAGGAACATGGGGAAAAGAGGGAGAAAGCAGCATTTGAGTAGATCAGAGCTTTCATTCTTCAAATCTATTTGGTATAAGGTCGAGGTAAGTATTTTCTAACTTTATCTTTCCTCTATTTCTCCGTTGAATGTGTTTTATTTCGATTTGAGAATTTAGGGCTCGTGCATACATTTCAGCTAGCCACCATATTTTCTTAGAAGATGCATGATAATTTTACCGATTTATTTAGGGATTTTATTCTATCTGTTAATATTCAAGTATCCTGTCATTGTTAGAGCTATGGATATGCATAAGCATTGTCAAGGCCCTGGGTGGGCCAATTTGTGTGTGGACCGTGGTAGTCCAAGACCCGATGGGACAATTGTGCAGGACCGTGGTAGTTTGAGAGCTTGTAGGTTGATTTGTGTAGGACTATGGTGGTTCGAGATCCCGGGTAGGTCAATATGTGATAAAAGATAGCTGTGATCTGTATGCCTAAAATGTAGCCAGACTGTGAACCAAAGATGTGAAATGGTCGAGAGTTACAGATATGAAATATAGTTTTACCGAAATCTGTAGCCCTAAAATATAGACGGATGCCAATGATACAAGATGGTAGATAGTTATAGGTTTAAAATATAGTCAGACCAAGATCTGCAAACGTAAAATATAGACGGACGCCAATGATATAAGATGGCTTAGAGTTGTTGACCTAAAACGTAACCGTTATGATATACAGATATAGATTCGAAATTATTTCTATTTATGTGGGTGTGCTGCAATCATTAGTTTATATGGATGTGTCGTTAGCTTTTATTTGTCATTAGCCTCTATTTATGTGATGTGTCGTAGTTATCTATTTATGTGGATGTACCATTGGCCTTTGTTAATGTGGGTGTGCCTCAATCCTCTGTTTATGTGGGTGTGTCATAATTTTTTATTTATGAGGGTATGCTGTGCCTTTATTTATGTGAGTGTACCGCAACCTTTGATTATGTGTCGGGGTATCAAAGCATGATGTGTTATGTGTTTGTATTAGCGGGATGCTACAATTAGATTCGGCTTTGGATATGCTGGTGATTTGGCTTCTAATATCGGTGATTTGGGATTTGTATTTGTCATTTATTTTGATATTCATTTATGAATTCTCCATCTAATTTGCATATACTATTTTGTGCATGTTTATGACGCTACTTGTTGAGCCTCCAACTCTTATTTTCATATTTTCGTCTCTTCAGATTCGTAGAGGGTTGTCATGCTTTGCAAGAGTTGGACGAGATTGGACACTGCATCACGTGTTCCAGTGAGTTGGGCATCTACTTCAACTCAGAATACGTTTGTTGTATTTTTTTATTATTTGGATTGAATTTGTTATGGATTTTGTTATTTTTAGATAATGAAATTGACCGAGAGTAGGTCTTTAGATTGTACAATAAGGATTATTAGATTTAATACATATATATATATAATGTAGATGAATTGTTGTCATATTTGAATATTTTTCTTATGATATTTAGAGTATATCATATTTATATTGTCCAAATAATTGTCCAATGATGTGCTGTGTAAATTTGACTTGTTGGGTATTGTATTTTGGTTTATCACACCTAAATTTTTTTAAATTTTAATTTCATGAATAATAAATAATTAGATCTACTAAATCTCGAGACGTTACAATATGGTATCAGAGAAAACATCGTAAGGAGAGGTGTTATGGATTATTATGGGTGAATAATTGATTGAGTGTTTGGATATGATAAGTACCGCTTCTAACAGAAAGTAGAAAAATTTGAGTTCTGACTACTTCGGTTTGAATAGGGAGATTAATCATTTGGTTATGAGGGGTCGCCTGAGCGGCATGATGGGTGGAATGATTCAATGACAGAATGAGGATTTAATTGCTATGAGGAAGTTGGCCGAATTGTGAATCCATTTCATCATTGAGTTTGATCCGGTTGAAGCAAAAAATTGGCTGCGGAAGATAGAGAAAGTGTTTGGAAATTATCGATTACCTAAAGAAGGGTAACGGACCTGGGGAATAATAGAACACCCTTTTTACCACAAGGTTATCTGGATGGCAAGGCTATTAAAAGGTGGGGACTTTCGGTGTCATATTTTAGGCTAGGAGAATGAGGAGGTAGTTGTGATGTCCTTCAGGAGGCATTCTTGGAGAACTTTCTCCCATTGAGCATTCGGGAGATTAAAGGATCTGAGTTTGACACGCTAATTGAGAAAAGAAGACACGCCAAGAAGGAAGGTAGTAAACATGGTAGATGGACCCGTCCTTGGCCTATGCATGTGCTGTTTAGGAAATAGAGTTGCATTAGGAGTTTGTATTATTAATTCTTTCGAAAGTAGGGAAGAAAGATGGAAGGAGGCCGTGGCTTGGGCTGCCGATGCTACGATGTTTTCCACCTTCTTTTGAGAAGAAAAGCTTTGAAGTCAATAGCTAACAACCTCTGCTAGAAAAAATGATAGAGGAGTCCGATATGATTTTATTGTCAACGATGATGCTGATCATATAGGGATATGAAGCTGTGATAAGTGCAAGAGGGGGGCTCAAGGGTTGTCCGTTCCCACTCGTCAGTGTGATCCGGTAGATAATTGTATCTGTAATCCTTCATTATTAAAGGATTCATAGACGTTGAGTATGAGATTTGGCTTCCTGAGGTAACATTCATGAAGAAATTGAAAAATCTGAAAGATCTGTTTAAATAGGTCAGAAGCTAAGTATAGTGCATGGATCATGGAGCCATCCCGATTTGCTCCCCATAAGATTACGGATGATGCCCCAAGTGCCTAGAAATTTCTACAGGGATTTTAAAATTTAATCCAAAAGTAGTTGGTGTCGTTTAGATTTTTAATCATATAACGAAGTATTGGATCAGGCCCTGTGAATGTGTAAGAGCAGCTTCAGGAGAAGCTTTTGCAGAAGAACTTAGAACATTGAGGCCAGAGCTCAAAGAATGGACTCTTTTATTCTCCAAATGACAAGATAAAGGAAAGGTAGTTGAAGCAAAGTTTTACCCTCCTAGGTCCCAGTTTATAAAGTTTACCTATGAGTCTCTTGGAAAGAAGCATACAAGACAAGTTTACTTTCATCAGAATGGGGCTTGCGTCAAAGCTATCAAATAGGCAATTCGTCAAGAGATTACCTGAATTTCAGGCGTCTGGATCACAGACATCCAAATAGGAGTTAGAAGATTCTAGGTAGAATGTAGGCGACTACCGCTCGTGATGCTAGAGTGGGATCCTCAGTCATAGAAGAGGATTAGCCTATAGAACTTTATGATCGAGAGTTTGAGTTTGCCATTGAGGTTGTGTCGGGATTGACATCGAATTTGAAGATTCTGCATAGAATGGCCTCGTCTAATACGGGAAAGAAAGCGGTCATTGCAGGAATTGTTAAGGAATGGTTTCAGTCGGGTGTGGCCATGGAAGGCTCCTATGTTCTTTAGTAAAGACAGATGGGTTGATGAGGCTATGCATGGATCGTCAGAAATTGAATGAATATCAGTTTGGGCATTCTTCTTAATCATGGTGGCACATTGTGGATTCGAATAAGGTTGAAGTGATGGTAAATGGAGAGAAGCCGACTGGTGTCTCGGAGGTGTGTAATTTCTTGGGAAGCATGATCAGTGATTTGTTAAGAATTTTGGAGATTGCCAATAGACGCAAAGGTGATCAGTGTTCGTACAGAATGATGGTTATGAGGAGAGCTTCCAAGATTCGAAGAATAGATTGACAACAATGTCGGTCTTGGTCGATTTCTGTTGGGTCACGAGGATTTGGAGCGTACTATGATGCCTCTAAGAAAAGTATGGATTGTGTGTTGATACAATGTGACCGAGTGATTGCTGTGTATGTGGCAAGGCATATCATGTGTCTAAAGAGAAAACCGAGCAAAAGAAGAAACCTTCGATATTTTGCTCCAAGTTTTCCTTAAACGGCGAAAAATTTGGTAGGGATTCGAATGAAGATGGCTAAGTTGATAAAGCCAATTCATTACTTGCTGATCGGGATATCTTTCCCGGGATTGACCGCTGGTTTATATTATCAAGACGAGGAGATTGTGAGGTATTCTAATCTCGAGGCTTTTGATTGTGAATTGATCGATCAGAGTAGCACAGTAGAAATGTCTAGGCATATAGCTAACAGCCACCGGATTTGATTTGAGGCTGGAAGTAGGAAGTCAGATCCGCAATCCGATTTAAGGTTCGATGCGGATGGTTAGATGTTTTTAAAAGCATCTTGAAGAGAGGATTTTCAAGTCTTTGGGGTCGAAGGGTGAACCAAAGTTGAAATTCACTGGAACCTTCAAAGTTTTTGGCAGATTAGAGAAGCGGCTTACAAATTGATATTATTTTTGAGTTTGATAGATAGACATAATATGTCCTATGTGATCGATATGAGATGTGTGAATGATCCTTTACATGTACTTGGGTTGATATCATTATTGATCGACGAGAAGTATTTCCTGTTGAGATTTTGGTCAACAGAAAGGATCAAATTCTAAAGAATAAATTGATTCCATTGGCCAAAATACTTTTGAGGAATCCATTGGGTGAGAAAACGAATTGGTGGTGTAAAGATGAAGTTAGGGAGAATGCCCCTACTTTTTTTTTTAAGTTTGAGATACAGAAATTTTGGGAGAAAAATTTCTATAAGTGGAGAAGATTTACAATACCAGGATCCCAATGTAATATATTTCGAATGTATTTATTAATTCTAGATTTCTCTGATATATTAGATTAAGGGTATTTTTGTAAAACTTTGGTGGAATTTGGATTCAAAAATTTGTCCCCGAGGCACGCTCGAGCAAAACTCGAGTGCCGATTCTAGAATGGTTGGAGCTCGAGCAACGCTCTAGTGGAACTCAAGTAGAGCTCGAGCGCGGTCATGTATAAAGGCTGTGGGTTAGATTTTTGCCATTCTTGTACAAAAGAGGAGAAGGAGGAGAGAGAAGGAATGTAGAGAGAAGAGAGAGAAAGCGGCATTCAGGTAGATCAAAGCCTCCATTCTTTATATCTGCTTGGTATAAGGTCGAGGCTAATATCTTCTAACTCTGTCATTCATCTATTTCTCCATTAAATGTGTTTTATTTTTTATTTGGAGATTTAGGGTTGTGAGCGTATTTTAGCTAGCCCCCATATTTTCTTAAAATATGCATGATAATTTTTACCAATTAATATGGGGGTTTTATTCCGTCTTTGTTAATATTCGAGTATCCCATCGTTCATGGAGTTATGGATATGAATGATCACTGTCAAGGCCTCGGGTGGGCTAGTTGTTGTGTAGACAGTATTGGTCCAAGACCTGGTGGGTCGATTGTGTGAGGCCGTGGTGGTCTGAGACATAATCGGTCAATTTGTGAGGGACCATCGTGGTCCGAGTCCTTGGATGGGTCGGTATATAATAAAAAATGATCGGGAGTTGGAAGCCTAATATATAGTCGGGCTGTGAGCCAATAGTATGAGATGGTCGGGAGTTACAAACCTAAAATATAATCGGGTTGTGAGCTAATGATATGAGATGATCAAGAATTATAGGCCTAAAATATAGTCGGGTTGTTCGCCAATGATATGAAATGGCCTAGAATTGTAGGCTTAAAATATAGTCGATCCGAGATCTGTTGGCCAAAAATGTAGACAGGAGCCAAGGATATGAGATAGCCCATAACCGCTAGCCTAAAATGTAATCGTTATAATATGTAGATTTAGATCTTGAATTGCTTTTATTTATGTAGGTGTGTCGCAGTCATCTTTTTTTGTGGATGTACCATTAGCTTCTGTTTTTCATTAGCCACTGTTTATGTGGGTATGTCGGTGTCATTCGTTTATGTGGATGTACTGTTGGTTTTATTTACCATTGGCCTCTATTTATGTGGATGTGACACAATTCTCTATTTATGTGGGTGTGCCATAATTCTCTATTTATATGGGTATGCCATGGCTTCTATTGCATGGGTGTGCCATAACC
>JAOVVI020010966.1:0-12847 GCA_028571085.2 Nepenthes alata
GGCCCAATCAAGTCGCGCACTGGCGGTCAACATCGTGTTGACCGTCTGTGAGCGAGTTGTCCGCCAAGACGGTCAACACATACGTTGACCGTCTTGGGCTTTCCAGCTCGTGGGCCCGTTTTCTCACTGGGCCGCCAAAAAGGGTTGACTGGCTTTCTTGGGCTTTCGTTGACCTCTTTCTGGGCCAACCCATTATCTGTGTACCCATCAAATATATAAGGATCAATTGAAAATTATTCCAATATTTTTTCATTTAGACCATATTATTAAAGAAAATCTTATACTGTGAATAACATTGATATAAGTATTTAGAATTTTAAAAATTATATACTGACATTTATGAAAAAATACTACTGAATTATCACATAATATTTTTATAAGTCTAGAAATAGAATTAACGACCTTCAATTTTGTAACATAATTCCTCAACTAAAATGTGTGTTTGACAGCCTCATAATATGCTACCAACTTAATCTTTATAGCAAAATTTACAGTCAAATCCTATTTTATATTTTTTCAAACGATTGTAACCCCAACAAGTAAAAATATATACCCTGATGTTGATTTTTTACTATCTAAACATCCAACAAATATCAAATTATTTTTAACTAACCTAATCTATTATATATAAGCATATAATTTTGCATTCCTTATAGATGCAAAGTCTCTTTTTCATAGTTTTTCAATGATTCAAATCAAGAACACTTTAAAATTTTTCCAAAATGCCTATTACATATGTTATATCTAATTTAGTGTAGATTTAAATATATGTTAATATTCTAACAAGAGAAATATAAGGATATGATCTCAATTATTCCCTTACAAGCTTTATTTTTTGGATATTGAGACCCACTTAACCTATCACCCTTATTTATAGGTGAAGGGCTAAGTTTTGAATTCTTCATGGCATATCTCTCTAACATTCTCTCAATTTAGGCCTTTTGAGGCAAATAAACTTTTCTTGATATCTCTTTTTGTAAACCTCTATGCCAATAAAATATCGGAGTTTACCCATGTCTTTTATATTAGAGTAATTAAAAAATTATTATTTTTTATAAACCCATTTACAGCTAACAGTTATAACACGTGAAGTAATTTAACTAAATCATATATATTATTTTTTTTCATATAGTTAATATCATCCTTTATAATATTAGACTATTTAAAGAAATTTATATAATTTATAACTTGTAAAAAAAAATTGAATAATTACTTTATCCAACATTAAGTTAGTCCTTTGAAGTAAACATATTAATCAAAAGTAACATGCGGTCATGTGTTTCTTATTAATTTTCTTAAAGTTTATTGTTGATGCACTGTTGGTATAGGTTTTTAATAACTAATTACTCAGTTGTTATTGATATATTTATAATGAACTTATAATCCTTATTAAAATTATTAATAGTTGAAGTGGACATTTCGTCTTAAGCTACACAATAAAGTTTTAACCCCATACAAGATTAGTAGAAGCAGTAGAAAATTAAATATTCAATACACGTAAAGAATATTTAAATTTTATATGATATGAGCGATACGAGTATATAAATAAAAGCAATAAGTAATAATATGAAAATGACAATTTTTGGTGATGAAAAAAAAACTCGATAATTGCAACTACCGAGAAAAATCATCCGAGTTTTAACGGTTAGAAAAGATATACACTATAAAAATTAACTTATAAATCGGGTGGTAATAACGCGCTAACCTAACCGACTTACTCCCGTCTTGTAATCCCTATCAATGAACTCCTTGGATTTGCCTATAGTAATAGAATCGGACTTATTTCGGTCTTCACATTAATCTTTTCTCTCGAACCACTTGAATTGCCGCACACCAATGGAGCCCAGTGTCCACGCCACCGACGTCCCCACGAAGGTTCACATGCGAAAAGAAGTGTAAATGAGAAAGCACGATGTGGAGAGAAGACTTTGTCAATGGAGCACAATTATAGGTGCGAAGTTTTCTCAAAAGTGGAGCACAAAAATCAGAGATTTTTCAAGAGAAGAGGCACATCACAAGTCTGCTAGAGACCTTAGGGCTTAAAATATAAGACAAGAATATATAGAAGTCTCAAAATAGAGTTTACAAAATAGAGCCGTTAGAGACAAAAGGGCAGCGCCACTCGAGCGCATATCGGGCGCTAGGCGAGCGCGGGTTAAGGTTTGGAGAAAATATACCACGGTACTCGAGCGCAGATCGGACACTCATCGAGCACCCCGATTCTGAAAAATACGCCTGGTTAGCGCCTCGAGCGCGCATTGAGCGCAGGGCGCCTTGTTGGCGCTTGGGGCGCCAAAAGGGTGCAGCTCCCAACAAAGAACGAAACATAAGATAAGGAGGCGGGAACGTTGAGATGTGACGATAACGGCCTTTGGGCATAACACGGATGAGAATCTTCCAAGCCAATATATTATTACAGATACCAAACACACCGACAATAGATTAAATAAATCACTCGGCACGGTCACAGAATATGCCAACTAAAAATACGTATAACAATAGTGATTAATGGAACCATCGGCTATTTAACAGAATCTTATACAGTTTTAAAATTTTAATTTTTCTTAAAAATAATTTCTAGAGGCTTTGTACTCCTACTAATTTGATCTTTTTCAAAAGATTTCGTAGTCATTGTTTCACTAATTCCTAAAGATTAATTAGGACAACACAACCTAAATCCCTTGAACTTTTTTGGATAACTAATGAAATATACAGTTATAATTTTTGAGTCCAACTTTTTCTTATATAAATTATATACTATAACTTTAGCCTTGCAATTTCAAATGTATAAATGACCTAAATTAGATTTCCTATTATTCATATCTCAAAAGCTTCCTTAAGGACAGTTTTAATAGAAACCCAATTTGATATTTACACAACGGTTTTTAAAGCATCACCCACATATAAACAGAGAAGTGAGTAACTCATCATATTCTTTACTATATCCATCAATGTTCGATTTCATTTTTCAACAACTTCATTTTGATCAAGAGCATCTAACATAATATATTATGCCATGATATCATTTCTTAAAAGAATAGAGCAAATAGACCCATTTATTATTTTTTTTTAGTGTATCAACTATAATATTTATTACTTGTATCTAATTTTATTATTTTAATCCTTATATCATGTTATAACTCTACTTTTACTTTGAAAACTTTAAAAACATCTAGTATTTGAATTTTACTAGATAATAAGTAACAATAATATCAGTAATCGTTGATGAAGGTAGTGAAGTATTTATGACCTGTAAGAAAATTTGGAGTCGTAAATGGCCCATAGATATCCATATGTATAAAATCTAGTACACACATACTTCTTAAAGTATTTTTTAAACTTGTTAGTCTGTTTACTCTTTATACTGTCTATATAATATTAAAATTTTAAAAACCAAGCATTTGTATTATTCTATCACTTACTAATCTCTTAATTCATTTTATGGAGATGTGCCTTAATCTCTTATGCAATAATTTAAAGGAGTTCTTATTATATATGCCACACATTAATCCACAAGTTTGGATATTAGGTTCAATAAAAAGGATAATGCCAATGAATTATCAAGGTCTAGTTTGGGAAAACCATCAACATATACTATTTTGAATAATAAGATTATTTTAGCATAGATTTAAAAAAAGCATCGAAAATACATACAATATTTTAAAAAATTAGCTTAGACACTGATAAAACATTTTTAGAAAAATCAGGTACATAAAAAGTATTAGGTAAATATAATGTGAGGCAGATCTTCAAATTTAATTTGAACGTTTTAATAGTTTTATACATGAAAGCATATTATTACCTATTATAATGTAATGCTCACTTTTTATTAGGATTCTTCTATTTAGTAATTTCTGTATGGTTTTACATATGTAGACAGTAATACTAAAGTTAATTAATTATATGTTATAATAAATTTTTACAATATTTGATTAATAACATACGAAGAAAAAGAACATATCTTTCTTTTTGAGTCCTTTTCTATACTTAAAACAATCTTTCTTTAAATATCTCTTCTTCTAATAGAAAAAGTATTTCTTAAAACCCTTTTTGCCACCAAAATCGATTGACACTTTTATATACATTTCCTTTATTAGAAATTTATTATTGTTTTTGCCTTTTTCATAGTCATTTTAAAATATGAGAGACTAAGTGGACATTATCATGCCTCTTTAGCTTCAGTCTATACTTCTTATCAATAGACATGACTAAAAAGTAATTTATGAATCATTTTATCTTTATGTGTGTTGTATAAAATTTTAAATATTATATATTTTATAGGCAGAAAATTGAAAACAAAGTGAATAAGAAATATCTCATATAAACTAACTTTAAGTGATTTAGTTGCATTGTAATATCATATAATTTTATAATGTATTTGCATATGCCACTAGAGGTATTATATATCAGGGTAGTGGCAACTGCTTTATTAGAACTTATAAATTGTTCATCAATTATAGTCATAAACTCTTAGGAGCCCATTATCTGTTTGGAGATATAATTTTATATGATTAATAAACTTACTTGATTAGATCGTTTCACCTTTCATATACTTTTTTCTTTTTTAGTGTACTTGATTCGATAAAAATAGATAGTTTGTCCTCACGAAATGCTAAATTCCAATCTATACATCTTAATAAAAACATATTCCTATTTTTTCATTCATAGAAATTAAAATCATTAAGTAAAGGAATATAAAATGTAGATTGAGACATAACTATAATGACTAATGTTATAAAATAATAATAATGTAATAAATGTGTATGCTAAAAAATCACATTAACTTTATCTAAATTTACAAATTCATATCAGTAAATTCAATAAGTAAATTAACAAATAAATTTATGTTTTATTTTTCTAGATTGAAAAATTATTGAATTAAATGTGATAAGAAAATTAAATTTCACAACCTTTGAATGATAAGAATTTAATTTAGATATCATATATAATACCATTTTTCATTATATCATAAACTTTATATAATGACTTTGCTTTGGAGCCGGATCATCATTTAATATGACACAATATTTGAATTATAGAATGATAAATATATAAATTTTTAAGATAATTTTTAATTAGACATATTAATATTATGGGATACTTTTACTCATTATTATATTATTAAAAATAATATTTCATCAATTTTATGTCTTTTATGTATAAGATTTGACTCGTTATTATGTATAAATTTATCATTTATCCTAATAATTTAAACTTTTAAATATTAATTTATATATTTTTGATAACATTATTAAAATTTATTCGAATAAAATATCACATACTAATATAACAAAAGCAACACAATTGGCACGGGTAGGGGCGGACGTGAGTGCTTGGGCACAAGAAAGCGCGTGGAGCACGTTGCCACCAATTTTTTTATTTATTTATTTTTTATTGTCTTAATAGACAGTCTCCCCAAAAATTCACCAACAAAATATTTCTCATTTAAATAATTATGAGTAAAGAAATTAGAATCATATTATATAATCTCTTTTTGATATCAACCGATAAAAAAAAAGGATTGATATGTAGAATTATAAAAAAATAATAATACATGATAATATTTTTTAAAAGTAAAAAAATTTTCTATATGAATCTAAATATATGATTTTTTATACTCAATTTATATTTTTTTAATAGACTAATAATTATATTTTTTAATATAAAAAATTATATATTTTTATGGATAAATATTATTTCATAATTGATTGGTATACCGTAGTTGGGCTCGCCTAACGGTCAAAAAATGTCTAAATAGCCTGTTGGACGGCCAACTCCAATATTGGCCGAACAGGAGGTAAATGTCCAAATTCTGAAAGGCCCCAAATGCTCTCCTAATGGTCAACGCCAGGGTTGACCGATTAAGACACAGGTGGGCGGTCAACTCGCGCCGAGAACGGTAAACCCGAACGTTGGCCAAAATCACTGTAGTAACAGACCAAAAATAAAAAGGCTTTTCACGGGTCTGGCCCACTTGAGCCCACGATCCAGCAGACGATCAGTAACGACTCTTTCAGTACCTTCCACGAACTTAGCCAGCACCCAAAAAGGATATTGACAAAATCAACGCCATTCCCATAAGGAAGACGCCAGATTTTTTCAATCTCCTGCAAATTGGGGCTCTCCATTGGTAGAATACATGGAAGGAAGGTGTGCAATTTGAAAAGTCGCTGACTGCCAGGAAGGGATGCAATCTCAGCAAGTTTGGCAACTTGCTCCTCACTGTAGAAGGAATGCCATCCAGAATGACGCAGGGGATCACACTTTCCAATCAAGAAAGATCATCCGGTCACCCTTTAAGTAAGCCCTAGAATCTTTATTCAAGGCATGCAAACTTCTACTCACACAACGCCCACAACGACAACTAAGACACAGACATACAATTCTCTACTCTCTACTGACACTCAGAAAACCCAAGGCATACAAACGTACTTCTTACAGCCGTTTACTGCCTTCCCACCATCCAGATTCAAGAAGACGGCTTTGCCTCTCTTTCATCTGGAGATCCACACACTCTTGCACTCTATTTTTCAATTCTCAATTTCAGTAACCTTCTCAGATTTCGAAGGTTGTTTATTGATTTGAGCGTCGAAATATTTTCGGTGGAAGAACCTCCCGCCGACACACTGACTTCCTGTTCGTTTTATTGGTATGCCGGATCCAAACTCAGTGAACGGAACCAGAACCAGGACAAGCAGATCATCCCGAATCTGTTCAAAATTCGAAACCACTGACGCATCAATAATTAGTCATATATTTTTATTTTTTTAGTTATATTATATTATTAATAGTCATATATTTTTTATTTTTTTTATTAAAAAATAAATTGAATATGTTTTTATTATTTTAAATTATTTAATTAAATTATAAATTAAGGATAATTAATATAAATCTAAGTTTTAAAATTATTTTCATATACTATAAATAGTATGATATTTCATAAAGAATATAATTTTGCTAATTTTTAAGAAGGTTAACTTAATCAGTCAAATAAAAAATAAACAATATTCAATAAACGTAACTTACCGGTCTTGCCTCCCCTCTGTCTGTGGATTAGTCTTCTCTGCCCGGTGAGACGCAGAAAGAAAATAGAAAGAGGGAAGATCGTGCGAATGGCCGGCGCACGTTTCAGAGAATTATATTTCCTTGATCTTTCAATGACGCGTGAGGGGGACCGTGAACATCGCCGGAATATCTGCTTGGTTCTGGTGAGGCTAAGAATTGGCCAAAGAGACTGTGAGAAATAAAACATTTTAAGGTAATTTTTGTAATTGGGAAATTTTCAGAAAGAAAAGGAGGGAGAATCCCCACGCCCGCCAAAATTTCTTGTTGCTTAGTCGTGTATTATGTTTCTGATAATCTGTGTTCCTCGTCCCAGACTTGCAGTTTTGGCTATATGATTCTGAATTTCTGATTTCCGTGCTGTATCTAGCTTTTAGTAAGTCGATTTTTGCTTTGGGAGTGGAAAGAGAGAGTAAGAAGTCAAATGTGAAAATTCAATCCATGATGAACTAACAGTTTCTGACATTTGAAAGTTTTAGTAAACTGTAGTTTCTAGCAGTGTGAAAAGTAAATTAGTAAATATTTTGTAATACTGGGAAGTTCTAGCTTAGGTTTTATATTCCATTTACATTTTTTATGGCAACATGAAGCTCAGGATAATGCGAAAAATACCTGCAGTATGAAATCGATTAAAAATGGGAATTGATAAAAGGGGCGGAAGGAACTTTTCTGCATAAAAAGAAAGAAAATAAAAAAGACGAACTAAAAAATTTTTTAAAACTGCATAGAGTGGTTGGCTATCAGATGCACTGCATAGCGGGTCTTGCATCGTAACACATTTGATGTTTATTTCATTGGATCATGGTGACTGACTAACGCTTTCCGCTGTTACTTCATAGCCACATATTTGAGCATTTAAACGCTTACGTGGTTATTCCGATTGATATAGTCATATTCGTGCCGTCATTTAAATAATAAAGAAAAAGATGTCATAGTGATGAAGGGAGTGATTGGAATGTGAGGAACGAGTGACGAAAGAGGATAGCAAGATATTTTGTTTGAGCTTTTTATCACGAACAACTTGGGTTCTGGTTGTTTGTCGAAGGGAAACAATAGTTCTTTTCCATTTCTATTTCCATTCCTTCATTGCCATCATCGCCAACCATATGCAACCCTAACGTTTTAAGAATATTACCCTTCACACTTCTGTTTTGCCTTTCTGTGAACATTTTCAGTTCCTTGTGAGTATGATGATGCATTGACAGAACAGGATGCCTAGTCTATTGGGTTCACATTGTGGTATTTGTGATTCAGAAGGTGAAAGTGTCTTTTTTACATTTCACTATTATCATGAATGGAATGAAAGAATAGCCCTCTCCATTTACTTGTATACACCAATCTAACTGCATCTTCTATTTGTCTCCTGGGTTACTCTCACGGATAGGGCATTTCCTATTAGCCTACAGGTATTGAAAGTGGAACTCAAATTTTTAGGTTTAAACTTCATCACCTCTTAAAATTAGAACTCTTCTTTATTCTTCTGAAACATTGAAATCATTTTAAAGTCTCAACAGTGCGGCTCAATTTCCCCACTAGCAGCTAAAGGCGTTCGCTGGGTGTCAATCTTTACCACCCTTTACTAAATCTGTTGTACTAGTTTCCTCCAAATAATATTAAAGAAGTAAATATGTGTCTGCTCTGTCATTAGTTTATTTGTCTGCAGTCTTTTTCCGGGCTGGTTGTCTTCCTTTAGTGCACATCATTTTATTAGGCTCCTTCAATCCCAAAAGCTCATTATTTAATTGGAGAGAGAGAAGCCAATTAATCAGAGTTAGCTGACACCTATTTCTCCTAGCTGGATGACATGATTAGTATGCATCATTTTATTCAGATCCTCCAATTCCAATAGACCGGAGGATTTGGTGGCAGCTAACACTGATAAATCGGCTTCTCTCTCTCTGTTGTATGTGGCTATAATCAGTGCCCACCATTCTGTTGGTGTCTTCAATAACTAGGTCCAACAGGAATCCATGACATCTAACTCTATCTAATCGATTCTCTATGTGATTCAATACCACATCTTGCTGGTTTTATAGTTAAACTATGTCCCGTGTAACATGTACCACAACGATTGTGACTCAATGCAGCATTTTGCTGGTTTTATAGTTAAACTATCTCCCGTGTAACATGTACCACAAAGATTGTGCAAACTAGATTTTGTCCAACATTCTCAAACAAAAAGTGATTTGACATATTACTGTTAAAATAGGTGCCAAATTAGCTGAAATAGAGTATGATTCTATATTACTGAACAAATTTCTCTATTATGCAAATTGAACTTTTAAATGAGATATGTTAGCTGATAACAGAACTCATTCACTATGGTTCAAATTTCTGATACCCATTGAAGTAATGGGTCACATCTGATGTCAGTTTCTTGAACTAGTACATACTGCTCGACTGTCAGTCAGTGATTGTGTATTGTTACAGGGACCAAAACCTTCCAAGCTAAGTGAATTTGTGAGCTGAAGGTCTGCTTGTCAATTATACTGTATAACCCAGTTTATGTGCTGCATTCATTAAATTGAGGCAGGAACTGACCAAGTCATATTGCACCCATGTAGCTGAACTTCTGCTTGAACATCCTCAGCTGTTAAAATTGATTAATATATTGTGTACACCAAAAAATCGTTATCCAACTTGGAGACTATTTTTAGGTTAGTTCATTGAAGGAGATGGAGGTCAAGGTTAGCTGATGCTTTTTTTTTGTGGTTCAAGGTAGTTATGAAAGTGTCTATCTCCATGATATCCTGAGCCTTCTGTGATATTATCAATATTTGCATAATTCTTTGAAGTTTATGATGATAAAGAACTGCTGCACATCCTTGCAACTTCCAACCTCAAATGTTCTTTCATTTTTCATTAATTTACTTATTAATCAGAGTATTACCCTTTAAATAATTATCTTTGGACTCTATAATCATTGTATTCTTTCTTTTTTTTTTTTGGAGTTAGAGACACTGAAAGGATTTAGCCTTATTTTATCCATCATTATGAGCTTCTTTCCCTTTCTTAGCTGTACTTGGCCCCATCCGTGGACTCATGGAAATTGCTTACCAAGGATCGTGATCTTTTTGTATCTTAATTATTGGGAATTTTCTTAGTTCTCATTATGCCGAGTCACTCAGACACAATGTTCTCTCTAGCTGTTGAGTATAAATACTTTGTCTATGTCCACTCCAATGCTCAAGCATCAAGCGAATTGAAGCTTTCAACACCTAACACCCAAAAAACACAAGAGCCTTTCAACCTAACAAGCATTCTCTATTAGAGAATACTATGGAACTTGCAGGAACTGCCAGTGAGGGAGGAGAATGGAGTTCTTTTAATGGCATATATGCCAATGAGGAGGCTGATTTTATGTCCCAGTTGTTGCCTGAGTGTTCTCTGACTATTGAGCTGGATGGTGGATCCAGCTTGGGAGTTGCTACTGCATGTTGGGATGGCCATGAATCGCATTTTAACACGAGTGGACTCAGTTCAATTTATTCTTCTGACTGTGCTAATTCTAAATTTTACTGTTTTTCCCAAGAGAGTAGTTTCAGTGGCATCGGGAGCATTATTTACCCCACTGCAGGCCAAGAGAACTACTACATTCGTGATATTCATCCATTTTTGGCAGCTAATAACAACTCCATGCCTACTGATTTTTGTATGACGGATGAGAAATATACTAGCTTTATTCAGGTGTTTCTGGATAGAATAGAAGGGCATCGCTGCTTGTCTCATGAAACGGTAAGTGGCAACATTGATGAGGCTGGCACGAACCTGACCGACACAGAACTTGCTGATGAGCAACACCTGCAACTGAAAATGGTAGCTGAAATGCGGGTGATGGATCTGGCTACAAAAGATAAGAACAGGGATTCGCCCAACAATTCAAAGAAAAGATCTCGCATTTTGGATGTGAGTCGAATGTTATGTTATGTTAATGCAAGCCTTTAATGACTGTTTCTTAATCTTCTGATGTTGAAGAGCTTTTAATCCTGAGCTCTGATCATCAATGAGTGAATGTAGGTCCAAAAGGGCGAGAGAAAGTTGAAGTGGAAGAAGAACCAGAGGCTTAGTTTGAGCGGCAACGATGAGGAAGATAATAATGGTGGCCTTAATGGACAGATCTCCCGCAGCTGCATTTCAGAGGACAACTCCAGTGCACCTCTAGAGCTCGATGGTAGAGCCACCTCAAATATGAGCTGCAAAGGGACTACAACTCTTAACTTTGATGTGAAAACAAGGGCTAGTGGGGGATCAGCCACAGATCCCCAGAGTCTATATGCAAGGGTACTTACATGAAATGCTATTGGAATGAAATCCAATTTAGTGAAGTTTTTTCCTACCTGATTTAATATATCTTAATTGCAATTTCCTTCTTTCTTGCAGAAAAGGAGAGAGAGAATAAATGAGAGATTGAGAATTTTGCAGAATCTGGTACCCAATGGAACCAAGGTTAGCAAATGGATACATGCTTTTTGATCAGAAAAATAAGGATGAAATTTGTTTATTTTTCATACCTTTTCAAACATAAATATTGTTAAGATTTATATCTTTTAGTGTGAAAAAAATTTGTGATGCTAAAATGGACTGATTCTGTTTCATACTAAACATGAGCGAGAAATTCTTAAACTCCCTCCTTTTGGATATGACAGGTTGATATGAGCACAATGCTTGAGGAAGCTGTGCAGTATGTGAAGTTCTTGCAGCTTCAAATCAAGGTAAAAACATATCATAATTCAAGATGAGACGCTGAAAAAGTTAAAGAATTGGCCCGATAGAATCATGATGGAATTTGGTTGTTGCTTGGAACAAAATTTTGTGCCCAAGATATCTGCTTGAAATAGCTTTTTTCGATCTACTTTTTTTTTTTTTTTGGCAGCTATTAAGTTCTGATGACTTGTGGATGTATGCTCCCATTGCCTACAATGGAATGGATATTGGGCTTGACATGAAGATCAACGCACCAAGGTGACTCGACCATGTTTACGAGTGACTGGAGACTTGCGTGAGTTATATCAAATGTGTATGGATTCGTAAATAACATAGCCAGTCACTGACATGCTGTACTATATAGTTACTATGGAGTCATTCCTATACCCTTGATTAATGGATCGAATAACGATCCATTTCTTTCTTATTGTTATTTTGTATACTAAGGCATAAATTGTTTGGCCGCTGGTCATTAACAACGATATAAGTGGCGCTTAAATCACACCAATCGTGGTTTTGGCATGATATACTACAATTAGTCTGTCTTTTACAATGATCTGATTGTGGGTTTGGCACATGACAATCATTCTACCCTTTGTTATAACTATCAATAAGAAACTGATATGGTTTTGCATGGAAAATCTAGAATTAGCAAGTTTTGGTTTTGTATTGCATGTTGTTATATGTTGGTCAACTTTAAATGTAGAGCTGAAAATTTCAGTGTGAAGAATCGTCTCTCCTTTGGAAATTCTAGCGATGGGTGCATGCCAAGACAAACCACCGACTGATGCTTCATGGCAATATAGAATTATTACCGGTGGAAAGACTCTGATATTTACCAAACGACCAGAATTAAAAGTTGGATAGATGAATAATAAAAATTATATTAAGTGATTTAAATAATCATTTAATATTTATTATTCATTCACTTAATTTCTAATTTTAGTGATTGGGTAGATATTTGTGCTTTTCCTGTGGGAAGTTCATTACAGCTATTGGTTCTGATATGTAATTGGTTGTGGTCAATGATTCTGGATCACAGCTTATATATATATATATATATATATATATATGTACATGT
>JAOVVI020010967.1:0-12846 GCA_028571085.2 Nepenthes alata
CATATTAAATATTTATTAAATATTATATATATATATAATAAATATTTATTATATATAATTATTAAGTAATTAGCACGCTTGTCGAGCATAGAAAAAAAAGAAAGAAAATAAATAAAATTTTGGAGAGAGAGAAGATGCGATTAATGTGAAGAGATGTGAAGATAAAATTAAAATATTATTAAATAAAATATAAATACGCACACCAAAAAATATCGTGGAAATATATATTACCTATAAAAAAATAAAGAATTATGATATTAAATTAGACATATAAATATTAAAATATTAATTTTATATAATTTAAAAATACCATAAAATAGACATATATCTTTTTTTTTTTTTTTTTTACTTGTTGCTTTTACAACCAGCTGCGTAATGTTATATCACTGTAAATATAGTCAATTTAATTTAAAATTTTGCGTCATTCAAAACTGATATTAAAATACTAATTAAAAAAAATGAAAAAGGTAACTCAAATCAATTACCAAAATTTAAAAAAAAAATAAATATTTTTTCTCCTTGTATAAAAAGTGTGAGGGAGTCACCCCTGATTCGGCAAACAGCCAAACACCACGCTTCTGATTTAGCAAGCAGTGATAACAACGGTTCATCACTTAACATCGCGCCTTATTAACGGGTAGCTTTCTCTCTCCACGCTTGTTATGCCACTGCAGGGCTCAACAGCTCCTTTTTTTCGGTTCTGATTCTCTCTATAACCAATCCTCTTTCAAACAAATTGGCAAAAAGAAAAAAAAGGAACCGAAAGGATTCATTTTCCCAACAAACTCTGCTTAATCCTTGAAGGGTAAATGGAAATGGAAGCAGGAAGAAAAGCAGAGACGCACAAAGCAGAAGCCATGGCTGACGGAGAGAATACTTTTGATTGGAAAGGAAGACCCTCCAATCCTCGCAAGCATGGAGGCATGAATGCTGCTGTTTTTGTTCTGGGTACCTCTTCCCTCTCTCACTTTCTCTTGGGTATTATTGTTCTTTTGGAATTCCAACAGGGCAGACAGATTTGAATCAAGAAGTTAGTGAGAAACATATTTTCTATCTGGGTTCTCTGTATCTATGCCAACTAAGGTGGCCCGGCATACCGGAATCTTAAATCTTGAGGACTCAGAGGGAAGGAGTATAGAGCTTTTCCATGCATTGTACAGCATTCGTGTTAATCTCATGATTAAACCATCAGTTACCAGCCCCCCCGTGAAGGCTCACCCCATTATCTATCTATCTACCTACCTATCCCAATGGTTTTGACGAATTCAATTGATGTTGGTGTTAAATGTGATTGGCAGGGCTTCAAGCATTTGAGATAATGGCGATAGCAGCAGTTGGGAACAACCTGATAACATATGTGATAAATGAGATGCACTTCCCTTTGTCCGAGTCTGCAAATATCGTCACCAACTTCATTGGCACTATTTTCATTCTCTCTCTCTTTGGTGGCTACCTCTCTGATTCTTATCTTGGGAGCTTCTGGACCATGCTTATCTTTGGTTTTGTTGAACTTTCGGTACGTATGCCGTCCTTTCGTCTGTATTGCTAGGAAAAAACACTAGCAGGTTTGTGCCCGACACAGCAACCTAACATCCTGGCCCTTTTTCTTAAGTGAGGTTCCAAGTTGGAAGAGCTTCTCAATGGTAGTACCAAGCTCTCGCCTAGTTCCTTCTAGAACCCAAGTAGTTCACACTAAACTCGCTTGTTTATTTGCCTAATTTTGCAGAAGTAAGAATTTGCCTTTTCTCTTATTGATAGGAATTTAATTAAAGAATTGAAGGAAAAAAATAGGTAAAAAGCCCCGAGAAAACACAGTTGTGATGAGGACTAATCCTTCAGCATCTACCGTGACATATTGGACTGAATTTTCTGTAGTGATCACTTACAACAACATCAAGAGATGGCGTGCTACTTCAGTAATTGCCTGGAACACTCAGTCTGGAGATCAGGCATAATAATTCAACTTTGAGACTTTTGAATCACAAAATGGGTGTTATCAATAGTCGTTGCAAAGTGACTCTCATTGGCATTATTATCCTAGCTAGTGACTAGGCGTGTGAGATTAACTAGGAGGAAATATTGATCATTGTGACTGTTGATTGACAGGGTTTTATACTGCTTTCAGTTCAAGCTCATATTCCACAGCTCAAGCCAGCCAATTGCAACATGCTACAAGAACAGAACCAGTGTGAAGAAGCAAAGGGTTTCAAGGCAATGATATTCTTCATGGCCTTATACTTGGTGGCATTAGGAAGTGGGTGTGTGAAGCCAAATATGATAGCTCATGGAGCTGACCAGTTCAGCAAGAGCAATCCCAATCAGTCTAAGCAGCTGTCCACTTACTTCAATGCTGCCTATTTTGCCTTCTCAATTGGAGAACTAGTTGCCCTTACAGTCCTTGTTTGGGTCCAAACTCATTCAGGAATGGATGTTGGCTTTGGCATCTCAGCAGCTGTCATGGCAATGGGATTGATCACCTTGGTTTCTGGTACTCTTCGATATAGGAATAAGCGCCCTCAAGGAAGCATCTTCACCCCTATTGCTCAGGTTAATTGCGTTAACTTCTTGCATCTGATCTTTAACTTCAATTCGATTAGTATTTCGGCCTTGTTTCATGTAGCATTTCCCCTCCAATTATGCAGTTTGTCTCCAAAAGTCCTGCGTATTTTTTTTTTCTCTACATAGATCCCAACTTCATTATTCTGTCTTTGTGTTTATTTGTATTTTCTAGACCTTCTCAACAAGCCTGGAATCATGCCAATTTAAGAAGTTGTTCAAAATGTAATGACCAATTTAAGAAGAATCAAGCATTCTGTGCACTTTTGAATGGTTTCCTAACACCACTTAGCAATACTAAACGTTTCAGTATTTTTGTCCTCACTTCTCATTCATACCAAACAAGGCGTTTGTTTAGGTTTACGTATGGTAATATATGCTGTGTTCTGAATGAGAAAAGCTATGTATTATGTGGAGAAAACTATGGAAACTTATTAAATGCATTTTATTTGGTTTCCCTGATAGACAACTGAGGAATTGATAAATTCTGTCAATACTCTATAGGTTACACAAGGTTTGCTAGACGTTTCCACATTTCTCAAGTCCTTACATGGGTTTTGAGAGCAAATCTCTAAAATTCTATTTGCATAAAATATAACTTGAGGTCTCCACAATTTAATATAGGTTAGATTTTTGAAATTCTCATGGCATAATATACTTTCAGAATCACCTTTTTAGTACTTGTAAGTAATTATACACAATGAAAGGGAGGAACCAAACACAGTGATAATCCGGTCAATTTCTTAATTAAACAAAACAAACTCTCAACCTTATTCTAATATCATTACAGATAGTAATCCGATCTATATTTTATCTGCCTCTTGCATTATCTACACATGTTTCTCTTCATACCCATGATTTTGTTTTGTTTGTCTAGAAGTGACCATGTATTAAAAAAATATCTGGGCCTTAATTAAGATAATCCAAGGTTTTAATTTGTTTATGATTCATATCGTATCCTAAGTAGATGCTTTATTGTTTTCTACCTAAACAATATAGTTGACTTATGCTGAGAGAAAATTGAATACAGGCAAATGCTGGGTTATTTTAATAATGCAAGTTCGCCTGCACATCATTGCTGTCTAGCTGATTCCTAGTGGCTTAGAAATAATGGAGACTTTTATCTAATTTTAACTTTATAATCTTTTGTTTGTTTTTCATTTTTTTTGTTTACAGGTTTTTGTAGCTGCATTTGTGAAAAGAAAGATAGTGTCCCCATCTAATTTTCTTGGAAATGAAAACAAAGTAGTCAATAGCGGTTTCCTGGGATCTAGTAATGCTCATAATCTTCTTCATACTGATAGATTCAGGTAACTCGCAGACCATTTTTCATGTTTTACTATTTGCTTAATCTAACTCTTCTCCTGCTCGGTTTAATCTATGAGGCAAGGACACCAAAATAGGTTTTATTGGTCAACACATCTATTATATGAAAGCCCATTGAACTTAAGATCATGAACAAAGCTTTGCCCCATCACTTACCATGCACTTACTAAAAAAAGGAAAAAATAAATTGGGATTTCATGATTCAAATCTGTCAAAGAGTTTCTAATATTTATATCAATTGTTGTCCATTGACTATAGATTTTGGCCGAATCTTAGGCTGTTACTCACCCTCTATGGCAAACCCACTAATCTCTAAAACTCATGCTATTCAGTAGAAATCGACTGAGGTAGAAATTGTAGTTAAAATAGATGATAGGATTGAAAGAATAAGATGGACATTTAGTCACTTTTAGCAGTAGGTAGCTTTAGTATGTAGCAGCGATAGGACCAGTAAGGTGGCAAATCCATCTTCCCTAACATAGCTAAATTACACAACATCAATGTATGCTATCAGCATATAATGTTTCCAAACACACCCATATAGGTGTAGAAAAGAGGGTATTATTTCATAGCCTAGGTTATTCATGTAGATATATGGGTAGGTGACACATAGATGAGAATATCGGTATCAATGTCAGTCGTAGTCATATTGGTATAGGACAAAATATATCAATATTTGATATATTAAAAGAAATTTTTTTTTCTGATAATCATATATTGACAGGGTCATATAAGTTAATATATTGGCCAAATATCGGATATATCGCCGATACGAAAATAACCATAGTATTGTTGTGTTATCAGTAATATTAGTATAAGACCCCCTGATACTAATTCATATCAACCGATATTTTTATCTATGGTAGGTGAACAATCTTAGAAACATACTTGGGAAAATTTTCAATAATACCCATCTATGAATGAACAAATACAATACCCTTCACACAGAACCCACACTTGAGAACATTACACCATCCTATCACTGAGGCAGTGCTACAGGCACTTATTTTAAGTTACAGTTCTTTGCATTGCTTTCGAAGATAGATGTTTACATGTATTTGACAGGAAGCTGCGATGTTCAAATTTCAGGTTCTTAGACAAGGCTTGCATAAAAGGAGAAGGGGTTAACAAAGAGGAAGGGCCATGGAGATTATGCACAGTTACTCAAGTTGAGCAAGTGAAGATACTCATCTCACTCCTTCCAATTTTTGCATGCACCATTGTTTTCAACACCATTTTAGCTCAACTCCAGACATTCTCAGTCCAACAAGGAGCTCAGATGAACACCCGACTCACCAAATCCTTCAGCATTCCCCCAGCTTCACTGCAATCTATCCCGTATATCCTCCTCCTCATACTTGTCCCTCTCTATGACAAACTCTTTGTGCCGTTTGCCAGAAGGTTCACAGGGCATGAGTCAGGTATCTCTCCTCTCCAGAGGATAGGGTGCGGCCTCTTCATCGCCACATTCTCCATGGTCTCGGCTGCCATTATGGAAAAAAAGAGGAGAGACTTTTCTGTTAACTCTGGCAAGACGTTGTCCATATTTTGGATCACCCCCCAATTCTTGATCTTTGGGGTGTCGGAGATGCTAACCGCGGTTGGCCTGATTGAGTTCTTCTACAAGCAATCTTTTAAGGGGATGCAGTCTTTCTTGACAGCAGTGACTTACTGCTCATACTCATTTGGTTTCTATTTTAGCAGTGTTTTGGTTTCTCTGGTGAATAAGATTACCTCTAGTAAGTCCTCAAATGAAGGATGGCTAAGTGAGAATAATCTGAATAAAGATAGATTGGATATCTTCTATTGGTTGCTAGCAGGGCTTAGCTTCATCAATTTCCTCAATTATCTGTTTTGGGCTCACTGGTATTCTTACAATCCATCAGTATTGCAACCGCTTGTGGCTCCTGGGAATTTGAATCATAGTGTCCTAAGCTCTCAGAAAGACACTGTTACAGATGCCTACGATATACCTTAACTAGTTTGTTCACATTTGACCTGTCAATTGTATGATAGATCGAGCATATCTTATACTTCTAAGGTGTGTCAGATGAATGTTATTCAAATCTGAGTACTTCTCAGGCTAATCGAATCATGTAAACAAGTTAATGTGAATAAAGTCGCATGCAACATCATGTGTGCTATACTCTCTCCCCATGATCATGCAAGCAGTGCTTCTTTTTTTTTTTTTTTTTTTGATTTTTAAATTTAAATAGATAGACAACTAAACCTTTTGTAATGGGAATGAATTGAACAAGGGCAATTGCTGCAAAAGATAAATGAAAGATGGAGGGAATTTATCTCAGCATCAAATATAATTAAATAGAAAAAATTATATGCAAAATATTTGATTATTAATACAGATAAACATTTAGATAAAAACAAAATAAAAATATATATTCAAAATATCCGATTATTAACGTAAATAAGCATTTAAATAAGCCAAAAAAAAAAAAAGAAAGACATATATATGGTTATTATTATAAATATTTTCGTTGGTAAGAATTGAAAATCTCATTATAAAGGAAAACATGAGTGCACAAACAGCTTTTTCTGTCCCACGAACAGTTGACAAAATTGAACCATCTCGAATTAGGAGCTAAAGGTGGAACATTGTGGGGATCCTAGCTAGAGAATCCATATTGAACTACAAGATTCATTGCATTTTCAACCTTTTTGCTTTCTTCCCCTTGTACCATACAATAGTGTCAGAGAAATATTTTTAACTATTTTATAAATATTCATTTTAATATAATTTATGAGTTATTTATTTATATAACAGGTCTATATAAAAATAAATAGATAAATAAGTATCACATTATTCAATAGCATCCCATATATAGTTAACTCAAACATTTTTTTGTTTTATATATTTATGTATAAAGGATAGTCAGGTGTATAAATCTCTCTTTATATATAAAATTTTGAGAAGGGTTATAACACTTTAGATCTATTATATATAGTATTATCTTTTATTTTATAGATATTATTTTAATGACTCAAAAATCTATAATTTTTAGATTAGATGATAGTAGTCATTTAGATTTTGAATTGTATAGATCAAATTGTATAGAAGGTTTGGCCATCTTTGAAGCCCTTTTATGTGTCAAGTCAAAAAGTGTAATGTTCAGCTGATGTGATGTGCTTCCTTGAGTGGCGGGATCAGAAGAAAAAGCGGGCAAAAAGAGGGAGGGAGATCATATGCAAGACATACTACTGGTAAAAAGTGATGCTGTCTTTTTCCTGAAAGGAGATCATCTAATCTCCAAAGAAACATGTCTGAAACATGTCCTGAAATTGGAGGCCGGGCCTCCCTTCATCACTGCTATCCTCCCAACATTAATGGCTACTATCACATCATTGTGTTGGCTAAAAGATTAGCCCACAAGGTTGGACGGACAAATCATGGATAGCTCTCTTGAGGAGATTGGCCAAAGATTGGTTAAACAGTGCAGCCATGTGGCTAAATAGGAAGGGATTATTCAATGGTTTTCAGTCACCGATTGTCATCCACCCCAGTCAGACACTGCCATATTAGAAAAAGTGATAATTTATTAAAATAGGTCAGATGTATGACAATTTAAACAAATTAGCATAATTAATGAGAGCGATTTGGGACATTGTGATGAGTTTAATTTTTGTTACTATATATTGTAACTTAGTTGATATTATAGTATTTACTGATAAGGTCATCTATCATGACCACGAAGTGGGGACATGGCTTCTTTGATAATTTAAAAAGATTAGGTATATGGCAGAATTGATAACTATAGATTTCATAACACTATTGAATAGTTTTTCATTAAAATTGCATTTACCTTTGACTCTTTGATGAACTTAGGGTGATATTAATATTTTCATGTCTTAGAATGTGATGGTTGGGTGTATGACAACCTAAACAGGTTAGTGTAGCTGACAAGAGCAATCCAGGAGCATTGTGATTGAGTTTATAACGGCGAGTTTGATTATTACTGTTATATATCTAGATTTATTAATATATATAATCTTTATAGATAAGATCATGCATCCTGAATTTAGTTGAGCCCAAGAAATGAGGGCGAGGCTTCTTTGTTACTTAAAAATATTTGAATTAATAGCTGTAAATTTTATAGAATAATTGAATAATTTTTAATAAACACTGCATTTGCCTTTGACTCTTTAATGAGTTTATGGCAATATTGATATCTTCTTTTGATAAAATGTGATGTGTTCTGGATCCAAACTTGAACAAATTCGGGTCGAGTGGTCTGTTGGATTTCAGTCTCCGTTTGCTTAGTTTTGAGTCCTGCATACCACAATTTTAAACAAGAGATCAGGTGATGGCGGGATTTGGTATCACCAAAAATACTCCGACACTCAATTCAGCAATTGGCCTTCTGAAATGAGAATGTAGATATAGTGGATGCAGTATGAATGCTGATGAGTGTTTGTGTAGGTGGGAACGCACTCATGGGACGAGTGACTTATGTGGTTGCTCGTGAGGAGAAGAGCTTTTCAGTTCAAAGTTCGTTGGGAACTGAAAGTTGAGAGAGAGAGAGAGAGTGCTTGAGGGCTCAAGGGAATTAGAGAACTTCTGAGTGCTTGAGATTGCTTGAAGGAATTTTGCGAAAGTTTGAGTGCGTATTTGAAAGCGTGCCTTTGAAGGGAGCATCTATGACTTTTTATAGCCATAGCCCTGTGCTGCCTTCCTTACGCAGAAGGGCTGGTTGCCCATACTCTGCTAAGAATTGTTACCTTCCTTGGCGTAGGTGTGAACGCCTTTCTGGTTGTAACGGTCCAAGAAAGTAATCTCATTGCTTCTGTATTTTGTAACTACTAGGATTTCTAGCAGACAGCGCATAAATTCTAACGCATTTCTCTCGGGATGCGCACTGATTTGGGATATGACCGTTACAGTTGAGCTTGCATTCTTAAAGATGCGAAAAATTAAGGTAGATGACCATTGTGGCTCTGAGATTGACACGTGGACCAATTACTGTTTGGGTCGCACGTGTCCTGGGCCCTAGCCGATCTACTGGTCACCTCTTTGGTTAATGGAAGCGTTAACCGTTACAGGCTTTAATGAGCCGTCCTGCTCTTGGGCCTCTGCCGGCCCACTTACTCTCCATCCGATCACCGACAGCGTTGACCGTCTAGGTAGAATTGGGTTGTCTTTTCTTTGTGACCAGCCCTTTACTGACATCTCATCACTAGCCCCCCATGCTAGTGGTATGGGATTCCGGCCTTCAGCATGTTCATGATGGGATATTTTTGGCTGGGCAACTTGCTCGAGACTGTGTGAAACTGGCAATGGTACATGGTCTACTGATCGCGTCGCTTGCGACTGTTGATTATGACACCAAGATCCGGGGAACTGAACTGGAGATAACGTTGACTAGATTTATCAACCGTTAATGAATCTGAAGAACTCGGCAAATAAAAAGAATTGATCATATTTGTTGGCCGTTCTCGGTCAACGAATCCGTCAGAATCCGGAGAACTTAGTGTGAAGAGAAGCGTTGACCTGATTCGTTGACTGTTCTCACCAAAATTTGAAGAACTGAGCGTGAAGAGCAGCGTTGATCGGATCGTTGACCGTTCTGGCCAAAACCCTGAGAGCTTGAAAGGAAAGCAGTGTTGTCCTAATTTGTTGACTGTTCTAGCCAAAATTCGGAGAACTTGTGGGAATTGAAACGACATGCCATCATGACACCAGACTGTTAGACGAAAAGTTTGCTACATGTCGACACGCAGTGAATTTGTGATCTGATAATTAATTATGCAGGAGATTTGATTCAACTGCACCCTTTCTGGATACGACACGTGTCTACCATAATGGGCGTGCTTTTTCAAGGCGTCGCCTTACCAACAGTTGTGTGCCTTTATAAAAACCAAACCATGCGTTTATGGGTTCTTATAGGCCAGGTGTTTGAAGAAATCTCCATGCGTCAAGGTTGAGGTGAAACTGTCAAAGTTCATCTCCTCTGTGAGCCTGGGAATCCTTCTGGCCTCTACTGTGAAGTGCTCCAGGAACTTCTTTAAATTCTCTCCCTGCCTCTACTTGATGTGGGAGAGATACCATGGCAACTTCTCTTCCCAGGGACTAGAAGCGTACTGAGTCAGAAAGAGATCAGTGAGCACTCTGAAGTTTTGGATTTAGTTTGATGGGAGTCGGTGGAACCAGATTCGAGCGTCTCCCTTTAAGGTAAGCGAAAAGTATCGGCACATTACTGAATCCTCCAGGCCTTAGAGACTCATGTGGGTGCGAAAGTGATCCAAGTGATCCATGTGATCAACGCTTCCATCGTAAGAATCTAGTGTTAGCATCTTGAACTTAGCTGGTGATGGGCAGTTCAAGATCTTAGCAACGAAGACAGATCTCTCCAAATGTGTGGCGTGTTCGTTGTCATCCTTGAACACGTGATTCCAGATCTTCTCAACGTTTGCCTCCACTCGGGAGGAGTTTTCAAATCTCTTGGAATTGAGATAAGTCCTCGACTTCGTTCTTTCGGTAGTGCGATGTGTAGTTGGTTGGCTACTGCCGCTGACGGATGATTCGTTTCGGGAGGCTCCCTCCTGAGACTGCGGCCTTGGCTCGTCCCGAGTATATCAGGGGTTCCTTTTTTCTGGACTATCATCCGGAGTCCTGTGGCCCAAGCACCCCTCAAGTCTGGGATGGCTTTTATCGTTGGAGGCCTCCGAAGCATGAGATTGGCGGGCCTCGTGGCTTTCTTGACCGGTTTGTTCTTCCTCTGACCTCCCCTCCTGGAGGCCTATGTAAGAGCTGTGGAGGGCGGAGCCCTTGCTTCTTCTTGCCCTGTCGGGTGCAGAATATCATGAGCATTTTATTCATATTACTATCTGCTCCGCCAAGTTTTGGAGAAATGGCACGGGTGCCCTCTGACTATATTGCCAGCAGAGTGGTCCTAATCAGGAGAAGCGACATCTCTAGTTAGAGCACTAGCTTGGGCTCTGGTGTTTACCATTCTGCCTGATGGTATTAACTTTGTAGAGGAAAGTGTTTGCAAAGATAAAAGTAGTTAGCTTTTTATTAGTTTCCCACAAGCGGCACCAATGATGCGTTCTAGATCCAAGTTTGAACAGTTTTGGGTCAAGTGGTCCGTCAGATTTTGATCTCCGTTCGTTTAACTTTGGGTCCTACACACCATAATTTCAAACAATAGATCAGATAACGGCGGGATCCGATTTCACCAAAAATATTTCAACGCTTAAGTAAGTAATTAGCCTTTTAAAATGAGAAGGTGGATGCAGTATGAATGCTGATGAGTGTTTGTGTAGGTTGAAATGCACTCATCAGATGAGTGACTTATATGGTTGCTTGTGAGGAGTAAAGCTTCTCAGTCCAAAGTTTGTTAGGAATTGGAAGCTGAGAGAGAGAGAGAGCGCTTGAGGGCTACAGAGAATCAGAGAACTTCTAAGAGCTTGAGATTGCTTGAAGACTTTTTGTAGGCGTTTGAGTGCGTATTCGAAAGCGTGCCTTTGAAAGGAGCTTCCATGATCTTTTATAACCATAGCCCTGTGCTGCCTTCTTTATGTAGAAGGGCTGTATGCCTGTACTCTGCTAAGGGTTGTTGCCTTCCTTGGCGTAGGCTTGAGCACCTTTCTGATTGTAACAATCTAAGAAATTAATCTCCTTCCTTCTATATTTTGTAACTACTAGGATTTTTAGTAGACAGAGCACAGATTATGGCGCATTCCTCTTGGGATGCGTACTGATTCTAGAGATGACCGTTACATTGGAGCTTGCCTTCTTGGAGATGTGAAAAATTATGGCAGATGACCGTTGTGGCTTTAAGATGGACACGTGAACTAATTACTGCTTGGGCCGCGCGCGTCCTGGGTCCCAACCAGTCTATTGGCCACCTATTCGATCAACGGAAGCGTTGACTGTTATAGGCTTTAATGGGCTGTCCTACTCTTGGGCCTCCTCTGGTCTACTTGCTCTCCATTTGGTCAGTGGTAGTGTTGACCGTCTAGGCAAAATTGGGCTGTCGTAGATTTGGGTCGTTTCCTCTTTTATGGGCTAGCCCGTTTCTGGGGTCCCCATCAGAATGTGATAGGCTAAGTCCATGACAACCAAAACATGTTAGTGCATTTGATAAGAACAATTTACGAGTATTGCGGTCAAATTCGTAGATGAGTTTAAATCTTGCTCTCGATTATCTGAACTAATTACCCAATACATGTAAAATTGCATGTTTGGAATTTTGCCAAAATCACAAAGTGCGGGCAAAACTTCTGTTATTACCTTGACAAAATTAAGTATGCAATTAAATTAGTAATGGTAGATTATATGGAACTATTAAATGATGAGCTTAGGGACCAAGCTGCTTGAATGGGATTTCACTAATGAAGCCCCTTTTTTTCTACCGGTACAAAACTAGTGAGAGGTTCTCTACTCTCACATATTTAGAAACACAGCTGCTTGGAGACTTGGCCGTAAGGCCACTGGTTCACTCAGCCACTCTCTCACTCTACTATCCATCACCTCAAATGTTTGACAATTCAGAATCTTCTAATATTTTAGATCTAGATCTTGCTGTTTGTTGCTAGACTTATCACTGTTAGGGTTCTTCAAAATTTTTTTTTTTTTCCAATTTTTAGCATGATTTAGTTTATGGTTTTTCTTCAAGATATGGCATCACTGAATCTAAGAAATAATTCATGATATACTTATAGTGCAAGAAGGTAGAAATGTGGCTTTGACACATACCTTAATGTATTTCCCTGAAGATCTCAAACTCATAATTATTCTTCCTTTCAGGCAATGATGAGACAATATTCTATAATATGGCATTCATAAATTTGAAACAACCATCGACCTAATTTATTAAAGAACGTATTAATGAAGTTTGTAACACAGCATAAGAAGATGTATTTCCTCTTACAGACTCTTGGAGGCATTTATGTTCAAAATTCACCAAGTCCCACGAAGAATGAGGATGAAACCATGGAAGAAACAAG
>JAOVVI020010968.1:0-10656 GCA_028571085.2 Nepenthes alata
ACTCAATTATTGAAAAAGGAAGCCAAATTTGAATGGACTAAGGAGTGTGATCAAAGTTTTTAGGAACTAAAGGATCGTCTAACTACTGCTTCAGTATTGGTGATTCCAGAAAGATCAGGAAGTTACGAGGTGTACTGTGACACCTCCAAAGCAGGCTTGGGATGTGTATTGATGCATCACGGTAAGGTGGTAGCTTATGGGTCTAGGCAGCTTAAAATCCATGAAGAGAACTACCCTACTCATGACATGGAACTTGCTGCCGTAGTTTTTTCCTTAAAAATTTAGAGATATTACCTGTACGGTGAAAACTTTTTGGTGTTTTCCGATCACAAAAGCTTGAAGTATTTGTTTTCCCATAAGGAGCTTAACATGAGGCAAAGGAGGTGGCTCGACTTCTTAAAGGACTACGGCTGTGAGATACAGCATAAGCCTGGAAAGGCTAACGTAGTTGCTGATGCTCTAAGTCGATGGCCAGGGTTTGCGGCTCAAATGCAAATTAAACAGATAGAATTGTTGGACTATCTTAAGCAATGTGATATCCAGCGAATTGCTAAGGGAAATAGAATGCTCCTGTCCTATCTTCAAATCACACCGAAGATTGTTAGCGAAATCAAGGAGAAGCAAGTCAATGATCCGTTCAATGTAGAAATTGCAAGTGACTTGAGAAAAGAATCCCGAGTTGAATTCATTGTCCGAACGGACAGAGTATTGAGATTTAAGGATCGATTGTGTGTGCTGGATGATAAGGAGTTGAAGGAGAAGATTCTAAAGGAAGCCCATCAATCTAGATACCCCATTCACCCCGGAACAATTAAGATGTATCAAGATTTAAAGAAAACGTTCTGGTGGAAAAACATGAAGAGAGACATCGTGGCCCATGTAGAGAAATGCCTCATATGTCAGCAACTGAAGGCTGAAAGGATAAAACCGTTCGAGTTATTACAACCGATGCCAATCCCAAACTTGAAGTGGGAAGACATCACTATGGACTTCGTGTCAGGTCTGCCAAGGACCTCAAGAAATCACGACACCGTTTGAGTTATAGTTGACCGATTGACAAAGTCAGCATATTTCTTGGCAATCAGAACAACATATTCACGTTATAAATAGGCCCAACTATATGTAAACGAGGTCGTGAGACTACATGGGATTCCTGCTTCCATTGTATCCGATAGAGACCCCCGTTTTGTCTCAAGGTTTTGGAAGAGTCTGCATAAGGAAGTTGGGACTAAATTAAAATTCAGTACTGCTAACCATCCTCAAACAGATGGCCAGTCTGAGCGTACTATCCAGATCCTTGAGGATATGTTGAGGGCTTCAGTATTGAAAATGAAGGGAACATGGGATACCTACCTAGCGCTGGCGGAGTTTGGTTATAATAACAGTTATCAGGCTAGTATCGGTATGTCACCTTTCGAGGCTCTGTATGGAAGGAAGTGCAGGTCGCCAATTCACTGGAAGGAGACCGGAGATAAAAGAATTTTGGGTCCCAAAATTGTAAAAGAAACAACTGAGAAAATTGGATTGATCCATGGAAACTTGAAGGTTGCTCAGAGCAGATAGAAGAGTTATGCGGATAGAAGAAAAAAAGAATTGAGCTTTGAGATAGGAGAATTTGTCTTCCTAAAGGTCTCGCCATCCAAAGGAATGTCACGGTTTGGGATAAAAGGAAAATCGAAGCCACGATTTGTTGGCCCTTTTGAGATCTTAGAAAAGATCGGAGAAGTGGCATACATATTAGCACTACCACCAAGTTTGACGGAAGTGCATGACGTGTTCCATGTATCCATGCTCTGAAAGTATGTTTACGACCCTACTCACGTGATTGAACTCGAACCCTTGGAAATTAACAAGGACCTATCCTATGTCGAGGAGCCACTATAAATTTTTGACCGGAAGGAACAAAGGCTGCGTACGAAGACGGTTCATCAAGTAAAGGTGCTATGGAGGAATCACTCACCTGAAGAAACTACCTGGGAACGAGAAGAAATCCAAAGCAAGCATCCTCACTGGTTTGTTTAAGGTATGTAACCCCATCTAAATTTTGAGGACGAAATGTGTTTTAGTAGGGGAGAATTGTGAGATCCCAACATCAAAAGAGAACTTAAAATCAGAATAAAATATTAACACCAAGAGTATAATGAAATCCGGATACCGGAGTGGCCTTATACCCTTCAATACCGGAGTGGCCTTATGCCACTTAAAAACCGGAGTAGCTTAAGGCCGGACTGCTTGAAGTCCGGAATATATAAAGTTGACCAGAACTTATAAGGTTGATCGGCTTTTAGAAGGTTGACCGGTTTTAGAATATTGACCGGCTTTGAGAAAGGGTTGGCCAAAAATTGTCATGTTGACCGGATGTTGACCAACGTTAACGTGTTGACCGACCCTGAGAAAGGAAGCAAAAAGATGGCTGACTCTGAGCACTGACTAAAGAGTTGATCGAAATAAAGGGCAACTAAAGACAAAGACCAACTTTACTTATTAGTTAGAACCCAACTAGACCTTAACTAAATGAAGTAAGTGAACCACCTCGTTGAGAAGAAGTACCAAGTAGGTAGCTTACCCCCACCTACTCCACCTGATCCCTCCTCTAAATATACTCAGCTTCGATCAAGGAAGCTGGTACGAGCGATCGGCAAGAAGAACAGTAAGGAGTAAAGAAGGAGAGAAAGCTTCCAATCTGTAAGGGTGGGCGGACGACTATCAGACAAGTGTACCCTTTGTTTTTAAGCTCATGATTTAATACTCTATTTTTAACTTCAGAATGTTACAAGTGTACTGGACGATCACTCTTTTTAAGTTCGTTTGCAAGTGTACCCCTATTTTTAAGTTCATGATTTAAGGCAAGCGTAGTCATCTTTTCTTTAGTTCGTGTTTGAAATGGAAGTATGCCTGATTTTTTAAACTTATGTTAAGGTATGCCATGATATTTGCTCTGATCATTTGAATTAAGGAAGAATTTCTGTTAACGTCATGTTTAAAGGAAGCTTTGTTCTGCGTTTTTATAAAGACCTCCGATTAACCTTACTTACTTGCATAAAGTGTGGCCACAAACCAGTTTTTAAGGTGTTTGACTATAACATGAGTAAAAAGACCTCCAGCTTTTGTTAAAAAGACCTCCGGCTTTCGTTAAAGAGACCTCTGGCTTTTGTTAAAAAGACCTTCGGCTTTTGACCTCCGGCTTTTGTTAAAAAGACCTCCGGCTTTTAACCTCCGACTTTTGTTAAAAAGACCTCCGACTTTTGACCTTCGACTTTTGTTAAAATGACCTCTGGCTTTTGTTAAAAAGGTATTTGGGTTGTGATAAATGACCTCCGGCTTTTCTTAAAAAGACCTTCGGCTTTTGTTAAAAAGGTATTACGCTTGTGATAAATGACCTTCGGCTTTTGTTAAAAAGACCTCCTGCCTTTTATTGTAATTTTGAAACCGGCAATTGTTATGTGATTTTGAAACCGGCCTTGTATTATAATTGAAACCGACATTTGTATTGTAATTTTAAAACCGGCAATGGTTCTGTGATTTTGAAACCGACCTTGTATTATGATTTGAAACCGGCATCTGTACTAAAAATTTAAAACCGGCTTATTATGTGATTTTGAAACCGGCTTGTGATATGACCGTCCGGAATGAACAAAGAAAATATGAACCGGCTTTATGATAAGACAAATAAGTTCGAACCTTAGCCCTTAGGAGACAAGGTTCTCCTGCATGCCTTAGGACTTTATGGTGATAATCGAGGATAACGTAAGTGAGAGCCGTCCTCGGGGTTTTGTACAATGAGGTAGTGAAAGTCGTCCTTGGGGCTTTGTACAAGGAGAAAGTGAGAGCCACCCTCGAGGCTTTATACAAGGAGGTATTGCCGTGATTGTGAGGAGATGTGCACAATCTATCCTCGATTAAAGCTCCCCCTTCCGTTAAACAATAAATAATAGAAGCTATACTGTGACCGGACTTGTTTTATGCTCTAATATTATCTGTTTCTGCTTTCTGATTTACTTCTGTATAAGTCCAGCCAAATGCTACCGTATGATATATGTTGCATGATTTCCTGCCTTAACCGTTGTAAGTGTTTTGCATGATTCCGGCCAAATGATATATTGTTTATGTATCTGTACTATTGATAGCACGAACATTTTATGGAAAAATTTGCATGTACCTTGTTGAGCTCCGACTAACTGTTTTCTATTTTTCTCCCCCTTAGATAGAAATTTAGAACTCGTGCCTGACGAGACGGAGTGACTAGAGCCTATCTGAATGGTTGTAAGGATTCAGAAGCACACCTTTTGGATGACCGCCACGACAAAGCAATTAATGTAATGATCCATTAGAATTGATAAAGTTTTGTGATTAGACGTTCATGGCTATATGTATTCAGGAATGAGTTTTTATGGAAATGAATATGAATAGTTTAGCCAAAAATTAGATTGACGTCCGCTATATGTTTGATGACTAATATGTATGAGACCTAGATGACATCTGTGATCCTGTGATTTGGAAGGCATGATCGGCCTGGACCGGACCACCAAAAATTGGTGTCAGTTCTGGGAGATCGTTGGTGGAATGCAAAAAAAAAAATCCATTCCATCACAATAGTAGAGGCTGAAGGGTGTTTCACTCGTTGGTTCCTTTGGTGTTGTTCGGTAAGACCAGAGGGCTGAGGCAAGCTCATCTATCCAGGATCCCCCTACGTCCTCCAGCTTGGTCTTAAGCCCGTGGAGTAGCGTTGGATTTTTGACCTCCACCTATCCATTCACTTGGGGGTATGCCATCGAAGTGTGGACCAGCCTAATCTAAGGCTAGTGCAATACTTGGTAAAGCGTTTCTCTGAGAATTGAGTCCCGTTGTCTGTCACAATGACTTCTGGAACGCCAAATCTGCTGATGATATTCTGGCGAACGAACGCAAGAGCGTTGTGCCCTGTGATCTTGGCTAGCGGGTCGACCTCGACCCACTTTGTGAAGTGGTCGATGCTTGCTATGATAAACTTTCTTTGCCCAGTTGCGATGGGAAATGGGCCAAGAATGTCGAGCCCCCATTGCAAGAATGGCGACGGCACCAAAAGGGATTTCAGCTCGGCAGATGGCTGGTGGCGAAGGTTTCCGTAAAGCTGGCAGCTTTCGCACCTCTTTACAAACTCGAGTGCATCCTTTTTCATCGAGGGCCAATAGTAGCCTTACCACGTGATCTTTAATGCTAGGTTTTTACCTCCGACCTGCGATCTGTAAATCCCAATGTGCACTTCGCTCAAGATGTAGTCCGCCTCTTCAAGGGTTAGGCATCGGAGGTACGGAGTCGAGTAGCCACGGCGATATAACCGCCCATCGACTATGGTGTACCAGCCAGCCGTTCTCTTTATCCGTCTGGCGTCTTCTGCGTCTTCTGACAAATTTTCGTCATCTAGATACCTCAGGTATGGTGTCGTCCAGTTTTTCATCCTGGAGATCTACATTGCCTCCTGTTTCTCTATACTGGGAGCGTTCAGGACCTCCCTCATGTTCCTCGAGTACTGTTCTGAATTTTCGGCCGTCACTATACGGTGTGAGCGAAGTGCTGGGTGACCAAGTCATCGTACAGACATGCTACATGTCCTAAATTGCTCGTAACGACAACACCAGAGCGGTAGGAGAGCTTGACCATCGAGACGAAATGACCTTGCAGCAGGCTCAGTCCGGTGAGGCAGCCGACCTAATCCCACTGAATATGGAAGATCCAAAAAAGTGCATACGGATCGGCAGCTCACTCACCGGTGCGCTGCACGAAGAACTGATCACATTCCTATGACGAAACGTTGACATCTTCGCGTGGACTCCTGCTGACATGCCTAGGATACCGGACTGGATAATTGTCCACAAGTTGGGCCTCGACCAGGATCAAAAGCCCGTCAGGCAAAAGCAGAGAAATCACTCGGTAGAAAAGTTAGTCGCCATCCGGAAGGAAGTAAAGAAACTGCTGGATGCCGGATTCATCAGAGAGGTCCAATACCCCGATTGTCTCTCCAATGTAGTCCTGGTAAAGAAGAGTAGCGAGAAGTGGAGAATGTGTGTCGATTTCACCGACGTTAACAAAGCCTTCCCAAAGGATATTTTTTCTTTACCAAGGATTGACCGACTGGTGGACTCGACGTCCGGATATGAACTGTTGAGCTTCATGGATGCCTATTCGGGCTATAACCAGATCCGGATGAGTATGAAGGACGAAGAGTATACCTCATTTATGATAGACCAAGGGACTTACTGCTATAAAGTGATGCCCTTTGGACTGAAGAACGCAGGAGCCACCTACCAACGGCAGGTAAACAAAATGTTTGAGAAACAGATCAGCCGTAATATGGAAGTCTATGTTGACGATATGCTCGTCAAGAGCAGAACCACAGGTGACCATATCCGCTATCTGACGGGGTCGTTTGGGGTGCTCCGTGAGCATCAAATGAAGATGAATCCGACTAAGTGCGTCTTCGGGGTAGCCTAGGAAAAATTCATGGGTTTCATCGTCTCCCAACAAGGGATCGAGGCAAACCCAGAGAAAATTACGGCCATCGTGGACATGGCTCCCCCACGAAGCATCAAGGATGTCCAGCGACTGACTGGACGATTGGCGACTTTGTCCTGCTTCCTAGCGAAGTCAGGTGACAAGTATCATTGATTCTTTAAGGCTCTAAGGAGAACAGAATCAAACGGGTTCCAATGGATAGTAGATTGCTAGGCGGCCTTCAATGAGTTGAAGTAATATCTGGCTAGCCCGCTGTTACTAACGTCGTTCAAGGTCAGAGAGGAGCTATACCTCTACTTGGCAATGTCAGAGGTGTCCCTCAGCTCCGTCCTCACATGCCGGGACTCTGATATCCAACGGCCGATCTACTATGTGAGCAAAACACTGACCGGCCTAGAGACGTGCTACCCGTCCATGAAAAAGTTGGCCTTAGCTCTCATATTCTCCGCATGAAAACTAAGGCCCTACTTTCAGGCACACCGCGTCATAGTTCTCACCGACCAACCTCTAAAGAGCATTCACAAGAAACCTGATATTTCTGGACGGTTAGTAAAGTGGGCTATCGAATTGGACGAGTTTGACATCGAGTTTCGAGCCAGGCCAGCCATAAAGGCACAGGCTCTGGCCGACTTTATTGTCGAGACAATGACCCCGGTTCTCGAAGAGGAGCCCTCAGAGAATGCGGAACAACACGTGGAGGCTCCAGAATGGATACTCCACGTAGACGGATCATCTACGGACATAGGCAGTGGAGTGGGGGTGGTCCTCACGATCCCTGACGAGTTTGAGGTGAAGTACTTCCTTAGACTCGACTTCCCAGCCACCAAAAATATTACCGAATACGAAGCTCTACTAGCCAGGTTAAGATTAACAAAAGAGTGCTCAGCCAAGGGACTGGCAGTTTACAGCGACTCCGAACTTATCGTCAACCAGGTTAATAAAAACTTCGAGGCAAACAACCCACACATGGCCAAATACTTGACCAGGGCAAGAGAGGCCACCCACAACTTCGACAAGCTAACCCTAGACCATGTTCCCAGAATTGAAAATTGGAAGGCCGATCAGATGGCAAAAGCAGCGGCGGCCGAAAATCCTAAAAAAGTACTCAAGGAAAGTAAGGAAGGTCCTGAACGCTCCCAATATAGAAAAACAGGAGGCAATGCAGATCTCTAGGATGAAAACTGGACGACACCCTACCTAAGGTATCTAGTGGACGAAACATTGCCAGAAGACGCAGAAGAGGCCAGGCGGATAAAGACAACGACCGGCTGGTACACCATAGTCGACGGGCGGTTGATTGCCGCGGCTACTCAACTCCGTACCTCCGATGCCTAACCCCTGAAGAGGCAGACTACGTCTTGAGCGAAGTGCAACTTGGGATTTATGGATCACACATCGGTGGTAAAAACCTAGCATTCAAGATCACGCGGTAAGGCTTTTATTGGCCCTTGATGAAAAAGGATGCACTCGAGTTTGTAAAGAGGTGCAAAAGCTGCTAGCTTCACGGCAACCTTCGTCACCGGCCATCTCTCGAGCTGAAATTCCTTCAGGCGCCGTGGCCCCTCGCGCAATTGGTGATCGAAATTCTTGGCCCATTTCCCATCGCAATTAGGCAAAGAAAGTTCATCATAGAAGGCATCGACTACTTCACAAAATGGGTCAAGGCCATCACGCTGGCCAAGATCACAGAGCACAACGCTCTTGCGTTTGTTCGCCAGAATATCATCAGCAGATTTGGCATTTCATAAGTCATTGTGACTGACAACAGGACTTAATTATCGAGAAAATGCTTCACCAAGTATTGCACCAGTCTTGGATTAGGCTGGTCCACACTTCTGTGGCATACCCCCAAGTGAATGGACAGGTGGAGGTCAAAAACCCAACGCTACTTCACGGGCTGAAGACCAAGCTGGAGGACGTAGGGGGCTCCTGGATAGATGAGCTTGCCTCAGTCCTCTGGTCTTACCGGATAACACCAAAGGAACCAATACGTGAGACACCCTTCAGCCTCTGCTACGGGACTGAAGCAGTGATCCTGGTCAAAATTAGACTTCCAAGTCTTAGGGTGGAATCCTTTGACCTACAGGGTAACTCCCAAAAGATCTGAGAATACTTAGACTTGATAGAAGAAGCTCGCGATGTCGCCAAAATGCGGACACCAGCCTACCAACATCGAATCGCCCGCTACTACAACAAGAAGGTAAAAGCGCAGCAGTTCGATGTCGAAGAATTGGTCTTGCGGAGCATCGAGGCCACGGAAAAGGTGGCCGACCGGATTATGCTCTCCCCGAACTGGGAAGGGCCTTTTCTAGTCTCTACCGTTCTGCGAAACGGGGCATACAAGCTCTGAAACCAAGACAAAAAGTTGGTCCCACGGACGTAGAATGCGATCCATCTCAAACGCAACTTCCAATAAGGACCCAGGTAGGTATTCTGCATAATTGTATGTGATCATTTGTGTGAACGATTCAATCAGTAAAATAAGTATTCCCTTTAGCATGTTGTGTTTCTTTGGTGTGCATATATGTATATGATTCTTATTGCAGGTTCAAATGACCTAGACTGCCCCTAAGTCGGGAGGGTCTTCACCCTCTCGTTACTAAACCCTGGTCATCCAGGCGTCCCATGAGTAGTCGTATCTAAACATTGGTCATCCATGCGGCCAATAACTGGTCGTATCTAAACTCTGGTCATCCAGGCGGCATATGAGTGGTCGTATCTAAACCCTGGTCATCCAGGCGACCAATGAGTGGTCGTATATAGATCCTGGTCATCCAGGTGGCCCATGAGTGGTTGTATCTAAACCCTGGTTATCCAGGCAGCCCATGAGTGGTCATATCTAAACCCTGATCATCTAGACGACCCATGAGTGGTCGTATCTAAACCCTGGTCATTCAGGCGGCCCATGAGGGGTCGTATATAGACCCTGGTCATCTAGGCGGCCGCTGAGCTATCGTATCTAAGCCTTGGTCATCCAAGTGGTCCATTAGCGGTCACAAAATCTTAGGGGTCTAACACAGCACACGCGACAACCTCTTTCACAAGGAGATAGCGTGATCAGCCAATGATGGTCGACCGGAGCAAAACGCTCCACCAAAGCGGGCCGCCCAAGTCTGCACTTGGGCAGTGCCACCAAGCTTTACTCACAGGCGAATACTAGGCCGACTTAACAGAAGTGGCGGCCTTGAAAACACACATAAGGACTCCACTCCTTTGGAAATGCTATGAACGCCCAAAAATAAGGCGGCCGGCCAACTCACAGGAATCCTGCCGAGTTGGCCGCCAAGAATAACAAAGAATAAAAAAATACAAAAAGCACCTGTAAAAAAGCAAGAACATGTGACATGCACAAAGCTGTTCGTATTATTGCTTATGGTAAAATGCAGTTACATAATTGAACCAAAAAGAAAAAATTGCAATCACCAAAAACTACGGAGGCAGTGGTGGCCCCTGTCTGTCCCGTGGCTACCCTACGAGGCTGTCGCGACACTGTGCTGACCGGTTTGACAAGTTGATGAGATCCATAGGGAAGTCTAGATCAACCAGCCGCACAATATGTCGACTAATGTTGATCCCTTCCCACAACTGTGACAGTATCATGTCCACGACCTCGTGAGGACGAATGCAGAGGCTTAGATCGTTATCTAGGGTAGCCATTTTCCCTGCGAGCTGATCGAGGTGCCCCTTAACCCGCTTGTTTTTCTTCTTCAGATGAGCGACCTCTGCTTTTAGGCTCTCATTCTCCGCCTCCATGCCCGCCAATACAGACTCCAGGGCAGCCGCATCCTCTTGGTGCTCCACCCCAGAACCTTTAGCTTAGAATCAAGCCAGGCGATCTCCATGTCCCTATCGGAGATCACCATGTCTCTCTGCCTAAGAGCCTTGGCAACTGCACCCGAGACCCTATCAGCTTGCACACTTAAAAAAAGAGTTAGAAAATGAAAATCTAAAGACAATGCAGGCAACAGAATTTATACTGCCCAAATTCTTCGTGTTGGCCTGTCTGGCCTGGCGCCCAGACCCTGCGCCAAAGGTGATGAGCAAGGAATGGGGCCCTCGTGGGCAGGGCTGGCATCGACCTCTGCCAAGAACTCCTCCAACCGTTCCTCTGAAGTATCCTCCATCCTGGCTGACTCCTTGGGAACAATGGGATGCTTCAAAATT
>JAOVVI020010969.1:2391-12845 GCA_028571085.2 Nepenthes alata
GAGCGAGAACTTGTTTTATGTCAAGGTTTCAATTCATAAGATGATTTTAACGAGAATTTGTTTTATGTTGAGATTTTGGGATAGAAAGGACCAAGTGCTAAGAAATAAAATGATTCCATTGGACATAATGCTTTCAAGGAATCATTCGACTGAGGAAGTGACTTGAAAACGTGAAGATAAAGTTTGGGGGAATACCCCTATTTGATGTCTGAAATGTATAAATTTTGATGACGAAATTTTTATAATAATGAGAGAATTGTAATACCCAATTTTCATATGATTTATTTTTGTAATATTTATTATTTTGGGCAATTTGAATATGATGAAGATTAATTAAATATTATGAAAATTTGAAGAATATTCTGATCATGAGGGTTGGCGCCTAAAGCGTGCCTAAGAGGTGCTTGAGCACTTATTCCAGTAGGCTTACACCCAATGTATGCCGGTGTTGACACTCGAGCGCCAGTCGGATAATAAAGCGGGGGAGGAGGAAAAAGAAGAAAAGAAGAAAAAAAGAAAATGAAAGAAAGGAAAATAAAAAGGGGGGAGCAGTGCTATCAGCAATCGTGTGAGAAGAAGAGAGAGAGAGAGGTAAAGCAGAAGAGAAGAAGCAGAGAAGAGGCACGCACGGGGGGAGAAGGCGGAGCAGCGAGAGAAAGAGGAATCGTAGGAGGAGGCACAAGGGAAGCAGGGCAGCAAGAGAGCAAGGAAGTGCAGGAAGAGGATGTGCGGGAGGAGCAGTGCAGCAAGAGACAGAGAAAGCAGAGGAGATGGAGGTGCAGGAGAAGGCGGAGCAGCGAGAAAGAGTTAGGAAGCAGGCAAGATGGAGGCACGGGAGATGGCAAAGAAGCGAGAGGAGAGAAGGAGAAAAGAAGCACGCTATAGGAGAGAGAAGGAGAGAGAAAAGTAGATTGGATACTTCGGAGCATCCTTTTATCAGATATGCTTAGTATGCGGTTAAGGCAAATAGCTACAAGCTCTATTTTTGGTCTGTTTCAGCATCTGATTATTTTGACTACAGTTTAGGGATTTTTCTTACATGCATGTTATTTTTATACACTTCATCTATTTATTATATACATGTATGTATGATTTATTGCTCAATTCAGGGTTTTGTTCAGATTTTGTGATTTTTTGAGGGTTTTACTATTTTATAAAAATTCAAAAAATATCTAATACTGCCCGGGGATTGTGAGCACTACTAACTATTATTAATCGCCGTCTTTATTGTTAGGTCGTAACTATGACTATCTGTCATTAATTGCCGTCATTATGGCGAGGTCGTATCTGTGGCTATCTATTATTAACCGTCGTATCTGTGGCTATCTATTGTTAATTGGCGTATTTGTGGCTATTTGTTATTAACCGTCGTCTTTGTGGCGAGACCATATCTATGGCTATCTATCATTAACCATCGTCTTTATAGCGAGGTCGTATCTGTGGATCCTCTCCTGACATGGAGAGTTTACTCCCTTTCTGCCGGCAGGAAAGGTTGAGTTCTATTTGTAGTTGACTCACCTTGTCTGTTTGGTATTTGAACGGAGATTTTATAATATATTCAGACAACTGATCTGTATCTGTTGTCTGTGTTGGAATTTGTTTAAGGACCCTCTCTCTGATTTATCGACCATGTTTTTATTTTATATATATATACATGCTAAGTTTTATGCTCACATTTTCTATTTTGTCCCTTCCGATAAGTAGAGGGCTTGGATACCTTGCAAGAGTATGAAAGTAATCTGATCGTTGTTTATCTAATTTGGTGAGTTTTAGCTCTATTATGATTTTGATTAGCATTTGATGTGATTTGGAAATTGGTATCGGCCGAGAACAGGCCTTTTACACCGTGTATTCAGAATTGTTGGAATCATTATATTATATAGATGAGTTGTTGTCATTGTTCAGGTACCTCATTTACAGTATTTTGGACCAAGTCATGTGTATATTATCCGGACGGTTGTCTGATGAGATCCTGCGATGGGTTTGGGTCTATTTATATTTATTATTATTATCTGATAATGAAATTTTATGATCTATTTGGTTATGTCACACCCGTATTGAGATTTATTGATTTATTATTTAGACATACTTTGGTCTGGTTTAGTGACAACCAAATTTCACAAAGAAAATGTTAAAAGAAGGCATATGGGCAGTGAATGATAGAGAAGATAATGCATGGGTTTAAGATGGAAAATGTTATTAAGAGTAATGCAAAGGAGATCTTAAAAGATTTAAAAAGCAAAGACTAGGGCTAAAAGAGGTTGGTGGTCAAATGAGGATGTCCAAAATGCAGATGATACTTTGCAAGATCAATAATTTCTTGAAAGAATAGGAGGCAGAAAGACTGACAAAAAAGTGGTGAATGAAGCTAAGTCTAGAGCTCATAATGAATTGTATATTAAGGAGGTTCCAGATAGGACGAGAAAGAGATACAAATTGGTCAACATACAAGAGAACTAGGGACCTAGGTTGTATTATATATATTAAAGATGCAAATAATCGTATATTAGTTTTTAAAAAAGAAAAAAAAGAAAGATAACTGAGTTATTTCACTAAGCTAATCAACAAAAAATAAAATATATGACCTAAATCTTGAAGTTCATGAGGAGATGAGTAACTATTTTAAATATGTTCATAAATTAGAGTTCAGGAGATTGAATATGCACTTGAAGGTTGAAATTAGTAAATCAATAGGGACCACATTCAATATGATTTTATGAGCTCAGAGTGTCATATGAGTGGAGAAGAAGTAATTTAGTAAATATTAAAAAACAAGGGATATATTCAAAATTACAAGAATTATTTGGTAACTAAATTAAAGATACATACTATGGCCTTAGGGAAAACCAATACTAAGACAAGTAACGAAGGTCTCTTTAATCAATTTCACTCTATGTCAGGAGCTATATATATCTTTTGATAAGGTTACTGAAGAAATTCAGAAAAATGTATATTTACACATGGTGTCATTAACATAGAGAAGACATATGATAGTGTACTCAGATTTTACAGTGAGTGTTATGAAACAACAAACTAGTCAAAAATAACTAGATACCTTAAGGATATACATGTAATGGGATAATTATTGGTGTTAAAATAAAAGAGGAAATATCAAGGAACTTCATATTATGATAGGACTACATCAAAGTGTTTGCCTATAACTTATGGCAGGACATCAAGATATGTTCAAAATGAGGTTCATTGATATGTATTATTTACAAATACTATGGAGAATAGGGAGCTGTACTTCACCTTGGGGAGCAGCCATTTGCCTCAGTTATGAGGCAAAACACCCAGACACTTGTTTTATTCAGGAAAAAAAATTGAAAGCAAATGTAAAAAGTAAAATAAAAAATGCCAAGACTGTTGGATTTATAACCAACTGCCTCAAAATCGAGGGAAAAGGGCTGCACCTCGGAGGTGAGAATGTACCCCTCCGAACTCATCATTTCGATAGAATAAGATAGAGCAAGTGTAGAAGCAAACATAAACAGACTGAGGATAAAGAATACAGGATGGACATGAGAATACAGGATATTACAATTAAACATCATTAAACCACTATACTTTATGGATCAGAATATTACAATTAAACAATATGTAGAAGTAACCATGATGGACATGAGAATACAGGATGGATGAGTGGGGTTACTCTACAAAGTAATGAATGAATAAATCAGTATAGAGAACAAAAAAAAACGGAAAATGACAATTAATGTGGTTTGGATACTTACAATATAGGTCAAATGAAGCAGCAGTAAAAAATGGTAACTCCGTTGACGTTAGAAGCCAGAATAAAGGTTATGGAAAACCGAAAAAAAAATAGAGGAAATAAAAAATAATACGAAATTTCTCTTACTCTCGGAGAATTTGCAGTAGACTGGGCAGAATGGAAGAAGTGAATTCATATTGCGGACCTTATTGTTATCTAGAAGTCATAATTCAAACCACGTAAACACCAATACGGCAAAATGATTACATACATTGGCCCCTGCCTCCCCCACCACCCCCGGTGAGATTACCAAAAACAGAAACATTATTCAAGTGGATACCAAAGGGACGGTTAATAGGTAAACATTGAGAGAAACAACCCAACCCTAAAATTGACAGTAGCAGCAGAATTGAGACAGAGTCAGAGAGAGAGAGAGAGAGAGAGATTTTAAACCTGAGAGTGTTTCTTCCTCTTGAGAGATGAAGAAGATGATTTCCGTTTGGACGAATGCACGCTGCGCCCCATTTCGGATTGTTACCTGAAAATTACAGAAACAAGTAAAATCTAACAAAAAGAAACACGGAAAAATCAAAGAAAAAAATTTCCTAGCGGCTCAACTAATGGGATTACGATTGATCAGAACACTGCAGAAATTCGCAAAATTAGGGATTCAGAGTGCCTATTTTGCCCTAGATCGAATTTTTTCCCCAATTCAGAGACTCGTCTCATCGTATTCGCTTTCGTTCTCTCAGGGCAAACGAATCGCACACGCCGCGCTAAGGAGAGAGAAACTAACTTAATCAGTAAGTAAATAAATAAATTGCATTTTTTTTATTTAATTACTAGAAATATTTCTAAATATTAATCTAATTTTATCAAATTTATCGTACCATAGACAGAAAATTATATTAATTTTACTCTAATTTTTTTTATTATTATTATTTTTTTGCTTGTTAACATCCGTTGACTATTATCATATGATTTAAAATATGATCAACTTGGCCTAAATTTTATCTAATTTTAATGTTAAAATAAACTTTTAAAATAAATTATAAAAATTAAAATAGGAAATAAAAATAAAAAATATATATATGTTTTTTAAAAATATATATATTTAAAAAGATAATCTAATATATAAAACTCTTACTATATCTAGGATTTTAAAAAGATCAAATTATGATAAATATATTATATACTGTGTTATCTTATATTATTTATATAAAGATCTTTCTTAAAGTAATAAAAGTTTTTTTTTAATTTTGTATTTATATAAAACATTAAAAAGAGTCTTATAATTGAAGGAAAAAAAAGTAAATGAGATATTTTTCGTCATGATCGCATGCTTAAAAATTTAATCAGTCTTATATTATAAATCAATAATAATCACATATTTAACTGCACATTTTGATATTTTAACTCAGTTTTATTTGACTTTTGACGAATGGGTCATTGCAAAGAGTAACTAATGAGTTATTAATTACAATCGAGTCTGAACTAAATTCAAATCAAAACCGACCAGATCAAACTTACAGGAACCTAGAGGAAATATTTGGTAATATTTCATCAAAACTAAATATCAGTGTCTTAGAATATTAATTAGGGCTTATTATAACTGTATTATGTACTTATGTGTGAAATTAAAAGTTTCTATATAATTCAATGATGCCTTGGTTTTTAGCCTCTAGCCACACTTATGAATGGTTTCTCAACATCTAACTTCGATTGTTTTTCCTTTTTTTCATTTTGGTTATATTTTTGGTCCCCATTGTTGTACTTTGTTATTCTTGCCAAGTGATTAAGAGAATTAGAGTGAGAGAGGGAAAATCACTAAAGCCTTATCCTTTTACCCCAGACCAGTCCTTTGGTAGTAATTCCACAGCTCATTCGAAAAATAACAGTGGTAACTATTCATATCTGTTGATCCTTTATTTACACGTGTTTTGAGATCTATCAGTAAGTGAATTTCTATTGTTCTTAGACATTCTTTATTATTGTAAGTGATACTTTTAATTTTTCTCGTTGTTATAGGACATTCTAACTTTTGATACTTGTTAATTGAAATCTATCATATTTTCCTTGTTTTCGTAGTTCTAGTCATAAATTAATTTAACAACTTGAAAAAGCATACGGCTTGTCCTAATGTGATACAAATAAGTTTCGATCCCGATAAATATAGTGGAAATAGAAAACAATAAGTAAGAATATTTAGATCTAGATGCCAATAATACTAAACAATCATACAGAAGTATAAAAGAGCGAAACAGTAATATAAAGACACGAGTTTTTGATGACGAAGGGAAAAACTTGATTACCACGGTAATCGAGAAAAAATCCTCCGGGCTTCAACGGCCAGGGAAGTAATGCACTATGAAAATCAACTTACAGCTCGAGTGGTAACGACGTGCTAACCTAGCCGATTTACTCCCGACTTGTGATCCCTATCAAGGAACTCCTTGGATTTACCCGCGACAACGGAACCGAACATCTTCCGATCTTCACGTCAATCTTCTCTCGAACCACTTGAATTGCCGAACAACGATCGGATTTTCTTCTTCACGAACCAACGTCTCCAACGAAGGTAGAATGCAGTCTTTCAATGGTTAATGTAAAAGGATGAAAAAACTTATTTGCGCATGAAGATCAATCTTGTAACAATAGGTTTTCTCAAGAGAAACAATATCAATGGAGCATAGGAAGCTTTCATCTCAAAAAGAGGCACGAAAATAAAACTCTTGAGTCCTTTCTGACTTCTTAGATTCATTAAGGTTCCCAAAATATTAACTTGGTATTTATAGAGGACACAAGAATTGTGTTTAAAATATATGCCCGTTGCCACGTCGCTCGAGCGCAGCTCGAGCTCGGGCGGTGCCCAGCGAGCGGGGTCTATTCTGGAGAATAGGCTCGAGCACGGGGGAGGTGTACAGCGAGCGAGGTCTATTCTGTTAAATGGGCTCAAGCGCGGGAAAAGCGCACAACGAGCGGGGTCCATTCTTCTAAATGGGCTCGAGCGGATAGCGAGAGCACGGAGGACGCGGATGCTTTGGATGGGCCCGAGCGACTGGAGGGCGGACCGGATCAAATACACTAATACAAAAGGTCACGGAAATTGCCAATCAGTAACAGGACTCTAACAATTTTTCCCTTTGGCAATTCCGTATCAAAACCCAGAAAATAAATAAATGCAATAGAATCACGGGTTCAGACACCACCGAGATAAAACTCGTGTATATAAAAATCTACGCCTAGTGATACATAAGAGACAATTAAAATATAAACATCGACACTAGACCAGCTGTGGCGAGGAGATGTAAACTAGCGTTGACTGTGTAACGTTAGTTTTCTGATCAAGCAAGGTTAGTACCAACAAGAAAAAGATAATAAGGGAGAATAACATCGACACTAGACCAGCTGTGGCGAGGAGATGTAAACTTGCGTTGACTGTATAACGTCAGTTTTCTGATCAAGTAAGGTTAGTACCAATAAGCAAAAGATAATAAGGGAGAATAACAACATAACAGCATACATGGTACATAAGTATGAGATACAAGCAATACCGAAATGTAAATAGAAATAACATATAAGTCTTCCCTGAAAATACCATACTCCCCCTAACAGTAATAACAACTGAGATAACAACTCCCCTAATATCTCCTAATCTCCCCCTATCTGAAGGCACCATCATAAAATAAAAATAACCCAAGATCTCTCCCTTTTTTGTCACGAAGAGCCAAAGAAGCAGGATCACTCAGAAGCAGAAGAATCGCCGGGGGTGGAGTACCATAATGTCGCCGCCAGCGCCGAAGCTCAGCCTCCTGAGTGGCCAAACGATCATCCATCCTCTCAAAACCAGCAAGTACGTGAGATTGTAGCTGAGATTGGGAAGCAAGGATCCGTTCCTGGGAGGAATATAGATGCTCAAAATGACCGGTGAGGCGAGACAGCTGACCCATCAGAGCGGCTGATGAAGAGGTGGAGTGCCGATGCGAAGTCGACGGACCAGGATCTGATGGATTAGCGAAGGATGAGGCAGAACCAAATGGGTCAAAATCGGGCTGAGGAGGAGGGACGGCAGGAAGAGGCTCATCGAACAGCTCCGGGGGGTCCATAGCAACACGACGTGCATGAGACTGGCTCTGAGCAAAAGTAGTGGAAGTGATGGGACGGGTGAGCTGGAGCCGAGGGAAATCAACAAATGGGTGACCGAGCCGAGCTAGCAACCGTTGAATGAGGCACCCGTGTGGAAGGTTGTCCTCTTTACAAGCGGTAAAATAAGAAATAATATGAGTGATGAAATGGGACGGTAGGTCTATCGGTTGACCACTCAAGAGAACATACAAAAATAGCACTTTGTCCAAGGGAATGGACGAGAAGTGAGAAACCGAAAACAAGTTTGTAAGCATGATGCGGCTCACGACTAGACGCCGAGAAGAGAGATAGGAAGTCTTAAAAGCTCGGTCATTCCACTCCATAGGTGCACCATGGAGAAAGGAGGCAACCTCATTGAAATAAGGCCGGGAGAGTGAAGGAAACTGGTAGGTCAGATTTGACACCCGGGGGAGCCCAATAATATGGGCAATTGAATCTGCAGTAATGTGAATGCGTGCCCCCCGCACGAAGGTGGGGAAGGAATCGTACGAAATCTCATGAATATTTGAATAAAACTCTTGAATGATGATAAGTGAGGGAGCAATCAAACCTGTGAGGACCGGCTCCCAACCACGGTCAGTGAATACAAAAGAGATGGAAGGATCGAGAGAGTCAAGACGGACTTCCCGTTCAAGGGAGAGTTAGCATTGTGACATGTCGGAAGAAAAGAGAGACTCGGCTTCTGGACTGATAAATTGATCAGGAGCGGAGACGCCACTCAGCTGAGAGCATTTGCCAATTGACTTACGTGCCAGTGACTTTCTCGGAGTAGACATCTAAAAAACAAGAACGAACACTAGCATCAGAATAGATCAAGGTTACATGTGAGACCTCCCTCATTGACTGACTTTAGCATGGATAGATATTAGAACTCACATATATATAAGTTTGAATTAGGAGGTGATGAGTTGGTGTGGGAAGCCATGCACATGAATCCTAAAGCCGTGCACAATGGCGGCTTCAGCCGCTCACCTGTCATCGGCGGCTTGAAGATTCACGGACGGCGCAAGGCAAGTGGCAAGATGCATGGGACCGCAGCGCTAGAGGCCACCGGAGCACCACCTTCTGCACCCATGGTGCCGGCTGATTGTGACAATAGGGAGGAGCACCCACATGGTGAATGGGAGCTCCCGGCTAGTGATGAGGAAGAAAGCACCGGAGAATCACATGAACTGCCATGGCCGCAAGACATGAAATTTCACGAAGTTCATGGACAACTCACAAACTCCACTCAGGAATCGATGAAATTGGAGTAACAAGGTCTACCATTGGTGACCCAAGACATTATACACTCACCAAAATGGAGAAGAAAAGAGGCCGGAAATCTCATGAGCGCCGGCAAAAACAATAATCAAAGAACCAGAAGGGGACATGGAGATTTACCTTGAATGAGCCCACAATGGAGAGAAAGAAGGGTAAATCTTGAGTTGTGTAAGAAAGAGAGGTAGTTGATGTGAGCAAGCCGGTGTGTGCGGAGAAGATGCACTTGAGGGTTTTTGGGTGGCGCACGCCGCACGCTAGAAGATATAGGGCAGCATCGGCCACTCGAGCCCACAGCGGCCGCGTGAAAGATTTCACATCTTCCCCCCCCCTTTTTTTTGTGTTTCATGTAAAGTTTGTGGGGGTCATTTTAGTGAAGTGCACCGACAGTCATTTAGCTCACTTTTCTTTACCCAGACTTTTCTCCCCGCACTTACTTTCTGATTTAACCTTGTAACTTGTACATTTAATTTCTGAATATGATCAACAAGTTTATTCATGTTCAGCCCTTTGCGTTGGTTGTACAACATATTTGAGGTGTGGCATTGAGGGCAAATGTGACCTATTTTCCACATGCATGACAGGTAGGCACAAATTTAGGTCGTGTAAGCATATTCATAGATCTTTGATTTTGACAATTAGGCCAATAAGTTGAGTCAGATCTTTTCTCCACACACTTAGATATGGTCTCAATTTCTTTGGGTGTGGTGATGTTCTTGAGAGGGCGTTGAGTGGCAGGAACGAAAACAGTTTTAGGTGGAGGACTATGTTGGGAGATTTTCTCAACATATCCTAGACCCTTTTTTTTTAATTTTTCCCAACCTGAGCATATGATCGAGTTTTGTTGACCCACTCAAGAATTGTTTCAAGTATTTTCTCGTTGCCTCAAGATTAGATTCCAAGGTTGTGATTTGTTTAGAAAATGAGATTTTTAGACTCTCAAGTTCTTGGCTTTTAGCGTCTAGATTGGATTGTAGAGATAAGCTCTCTCTTTCAAAATCAATGATCCTACCGTTTAGGGTTCTATTTAATTTTTTTACTTTCAAACATTCCCTAAACAGTCTATCATATGCTTCTTGAAGCCCATCAAATTCAGCTTCTGACTCAACCTCGGAGTCATCATATTGATTAATATTTTCTGTAACATTATCACACATAGTGGTCATAAATGCCATGTACTTGTCATGGCCATTTTCAAAACATTTTTCACCCTCTATTTCTTCATCATCGCTTAAGGTTACATTAGTTTTAAAGGCTTGACCTTGTTGACGTTTAAGGTTAGGGCATTCAGCCCGATAGTGACCAAAGCCTTTACATTCATGACATTGAACTCCTT
>JAOVVI020010970.1:0-12845 GCA_028571085.2 Nepenthes alata
AAGCACGGATATTACAATAAGTGGAGTATGATGTGGATTAGAAATGGTGGGTTATAAATATCAGCCAAATTGGAGATAAAATTGTATGAATTTGAGGCAAAAATTTGAGGAATATAGAGAGAGAAGAAGTTCAAAAAGCAGGGGAGAAAGAAAGGTTGGGTAATGAATTTAGGTAAGTAATTTTTTAATTTTCTTGTTATTTCATGATCTAGTACTTGTTTAATGCCTTGAATGATAGTTCATTTGTTTCAAAATTTTTTTATATAATTGAATTTGGTGAAAATTGAAGGGTTGTACAAAAATTGAGGATTTTTGGATTTTGAGAAATTAAGGATAAAATTGTAAGATTTTTTTGTTGGGTCTAGCACCAGAAGCCTAAGAAAAATCAAAGCCCAGCTCAAATACTCGGGATGCCCACGTAACAGCCCACCGACAATAGCCTGTGAGCGCCCCTGCTGCTCATTAATGTGGTTGCCGGAAAACAGCAGAGAGTAGGAGGAACCAGCCAATGGAAAAGCGGTCAACGCTGTAAAGCTCCGCTTCAGGCGGCCGCTATAGGCAGCCCACCAATCCCAGCTTAAGGGGGAGACCAAGCGTAACAGGCAACACCCGATAATCAGTCTACCACTACAAAACGACAATCGAAACACCGACAATCTCTAACAACGATCAGCGGCGAACAAACCCTAGCGACAGGAGTTCTCGCGTCCAAAAATCCCCCATCAAAGGGCCTATAAAGTCCCTCTTCTTCAACGAAGAAAGGGATCGGATCCAAGACCATCGTCTTTGCGCCATAAGCTCTAAGCTTACCAGTTAGCCTCTGGGTCCAAACTCATGAGCCTACTTAGGCAACAGAAAGTCAGCCACCCATTGCGGTGCACTCAGGGAGCCAGGCCTCCCACGACCCGCTCGCTACTCTCTCTCTCGCATACACAAACACTCATCGTCCCCTCATTTCCACCACACTTCTGCGCACATCTTAGCATGCGCATCATTTTCGTTCATTGCGGAAATTTGTAGACTTGAGCATCGAAGTGGCCTTCGTGGGAGATATCCTGCCGAACCACTAGCCTCTTATTTGTTGACTGTGTTGTGCAGGCCTCAAGTTAACAAAGACGGAGACCAGACCCTTCCATGTACGCTTCAGAACGGTTATAAATCAGAAGGCTCCCTAATCCGTATAACAACCGAGGATCTAGGATACAACATTGGCGCCATCTGTGAGAAACGGGATGAGAAGCCTAGTGTCTCTTTCTCGCCTTTATTCAAAAACATCAAGAATGGTGAACATCATGGTACAAGCCAATGCCCCAGCAATAAATGTCATCATTCGCAACGACGAACCCTTTGTGGGAAGCCACGCGGATACCCGGCCAGAGCCCGACGTCTACCGCCTAGCCGTGGACATGGTCGACATGAGGCTTGTACTCTAGGCCCTCTGCAACTGGATAGTTACCCCTTGGGTAGGGGTTGCCCCACCAGCATCTCAGGCGTCCTCCTCCAGGCGAAGGTGGCGCCGCGCGGCCACCATCAGGAGAAGATCTGATGAGGCCGGGGACCAGGCGGCCTTCGACAGTAGGGACCAGTCTATGGCCGGAAGCCACCCAAGCCATGATGAACAAAGGGAAAGCCCAGAGAGGCACAACCCCCAGAACTCCCGTGCCCAGGGGAGGCCGACTGCTATAGACTCTAACAGTGAGCGGCCCAACCGTACAGAGAGCAGCCGCCACCGACAAATCCAACCACGCCCCCAGGACCACACGGAGCTTCACGACATCATCAACGCACGAAGGAAGGCATCCGACCCATAAATGGAGGAGAAGGTGAAGGTGTTGTGGGATCTCCTCCACAAGGAGAGACCGGCACAGTCCTTCGCCGACCTTTGAAGGTCACCTTTTACTATGGACCTGTAGACTCATCCGCTACTCCACAATTTCAAGATGTCCGTCCCGGAAGGGTACGACGGAAGCAAGGACCCAATGGACCACCTGAATTGATTTCGCACCCACTTGTCCCTGCAAGGAGCAAGCGAGGCCATGATGTGCCAGTGCTTTCCCGTCACTCTCAGGAGGGACACACTGCTCTGGTTCCATGGCCTACTGCCAAATTCTATTCGCTCATTCGATGAGCTTGCTGGCAGCTTCTTGAGCCAGTTCACCTCCAGCTGGAGAGAAGAGAGGCAACTGTGACACTTGGTCCGCCTCCGCCAGAGGTCGAACAAAAGTCTAAAGCGATTTCTCAACCGCTTCATCGCCAAGGCACACCGGATCCCCCAGCTCTCCGACGAGCTGAAGCTCAACGCCTTTGTTGCTACGTTGGCAACAGGAGATTTCTTTAAGCACATGTCGCACCAACGTCCTCAATCCTTCTGGGAGGCTGAGGCAATTGCCCATGCCTACATCACAGCCGAAGAGGCAAATGAGGCAAAGCACTCTGAACGCGGAGACCGCCCCCTGGCCTACCAACGGGCAGAAGAGGAGCGACAACAGCAACCACTTCCCGGAGCATCGTAAGCAGCCACACCCTTCACCGGGATCTAGGAAGGAGCATGGACAGACGTCCTTAACTCCTCTAAATGATACCCACGCGAATATCCTGATGCAAATCCATGATGAAAATTTCTTCAAATGGCTAAAAGCGCCAAAGGGCCCAAGTGGCAGCGACTAGACAAAGTATTGTCAGTATTATCGCTGCCTCTGACATTCTATAGAGAATTGCAGGACTCTGCAGTAGGTGATAAAAAATCTGATCCGTCACGGACACCTTAAGCAGTTCGTGAAAGGCCGAGGGCAAGCCCCCGTAACCTCGGAGGGTGAGGCCAGTGAGCCCCCTCAGGGCCGCACTGCTGCCGGCATGATTAACATGATCTCCACCACAGCCGCCAGGGGTGCTAGGCAGAAGGAACAGGAGCCGACTTCCAGCAACAAGAGAGCGAAGATATGGGATAGGAGTGATGTCATTAGCTTTAGTAGCGACGATATGACTTATGTAACCTTCCCCCATACTGACCCCCTTATTATATCTGCCCTCATTTTAGATGGTAGAACCAACTACCAGCTGGAACGAGTCTTCATTGATAATTGAAGCTCACATAATTTATTGTATCTCAGTGCCTTTTTTAACATCAGATTGAGGCAAGGTAAAATGAGACCAGCCGATGGCCCTTTGTATGGCCTGGACAACGAGCCAATTCTAGTGCAGGGGAAAGTCCGGCTAGAGGTCGCCATGGAACTTACCCGCAAGCTGCAACGCGAGGGTTTGCATTCCTTGTCATCGACCTAACGTCTGTTTACAATGCTATACTAGGCAGACTTTTCCTCACGTCCTTTGAGGCCGTGACGTCAATCCCTCATCTGAAGGTGAAGTTTTCCACCCTGTACGGTGTGTGAGAAGTACTCGGGGATGAGGTGATGGAACAAACATGCTACCTGTCCCAGGTTACCCCTGCGGCATTAGACCACACGGACGAAGATCTTAACCTCCGCGATGAAGCCCTGCTACAATAGGCCCAGTTGGGAGATGCTACCGAAGCGATCCCTCTAAATCCTGTCGAGCCAGAGAAATGCGCCCATGTGGCCAGCTCTCTCCCGCCAGCCGAGCACAATCGGTTAATCACCTTCCAAAAGGAAAACTCTGACGTGTTTGCCTGGGCTCCTGCCGACATGGCTGAGATACCAGCCTCGGAGGGTGAGGCTTCATCGTATCCCAACACGACATCGAGGCCAATGTAGAAAAGATCAAGGCCATCCTCGACTTGAACCCTCCATAGACGGTGAAGGAAGTGCAGAAACTCACCGTGCGGCTGGCATCCCTCTCCCGGTTCCTCGCTAGATCCGCGGAGAAGTACTTGCTCTTTTTCAAGGCACTTAGGGGCCCCAAATCATTAGGATTTTGGTGGACCGAAGAATGTGACGAAGACTTTAAAGAGCTAAAAACCTACCTCTCCAACCCTCCTCTCTTGAGCTCTCCTTATGCGGGCGAGGACCTGTATCTCTACTTGGTCACGTCAGGAATGGCCCTGAGCTCCGTGCTGGTCAGAGCACATGAGGGGCACAGCGGCCGGTGTACTATGTCAGCCGGGTACTGACGGATGTAGAGGCTTGCTACCTGCTTGCCAAAAGAATCGCGTTAACCCTCATCTATTCGGCACAGAAGCTGCGACCCTAATTCCAATCACACTGGATCATCATACTAACGGATAAACCTCTGAAGTTGATCCTGCAGAAACCAGAGACTTCTGGGTGGCTAGTCGAGTGGGCTGTGGAGCTGGGAGAGTTTGACGCGGAGTTTCGGCCACGTCCGGCCATCAAGGGTCAGACCCTGGCGGACTTCATTGTCGAGACGGCGACCCCAGCCCTTGATGACCCTGGTAGCCAGCGGAGCATGGGAGACCTCAATGACCCGGTGTGGAGTCTGAGCATGGACGGATCATCCACCCGGCAGGTAGCGGAGCCGGGGTCATGTTAAAGACTCTAGATTGTGTGGAGATTACGTACTTTGTCACGCTAACCTTCTCGGCTACCAACAACGTGGCGGAGTACGAGGCCCTTCTCACAGGACTTTGCCTGACCAAAGAATGTTCCGCAAGATCGTTGGTCAAGCACAGCAACTCCGAGCTCGTGGTCAACTAGATCCAGGGAAACTTCGAAGCTTCAAACTTACAGCTCGTTAACTAACTAGCGAAGGCGAAGACCCTGATCCAGGGGTTCGACCGTTTCCTGATAAAGCACGTCCCCAGGTCTGACAACTGGAAAGCAGATCGCCTGGCCAGGGATGCCGCTGCGGGGTCCTCAGAGCAGTACGCCAAGGAACCAAGGGAGACTCTGGCCACGCCCAGCATCGACTCCTCGGACCAAGAAGTGTTGCGTGTCGACGAGGGGGACAAGTAGATGACTCCATACAAGAGGTACCTGACTGACGAAACTCTGCCCAACAATGCCGACGAAGCCAAATGGATCAGGAACACATCAGGGTGGTACACACTCCTCGGCAGGAGTTTGTACAGGCGGGGATATTCTGCTCCCCTCCTGAAATGCCTAACCCCTGAAGAAGCCAAGTACGCTCTAAGCGAAGTACACCTCGGCATATGCGGCTTACACATTGGGGAAAAAGCCTTGCGTTTGAAATCATGCGATAAGGTCTCTATTGGCTAACCCTGAAGTAGGATGCCATGGAGTTCATTAGAAAGTGCGAGAGCTGCCTGGTCCATGGTTCCGTAACGCACCTGCCGTATATAGAACTACGTTGTCTTCAATCCCCGTGGCCCTTTGCATAGTGGGGGCTCGACATCTTTGGACCGCTACCCTTGGCCTCCGGGCAAAGGAAGTTCCTAATAGTCGGCATAGATTACATCACTAAGTGGGTGGAAGCAGTCCCTCTAACACAAATCACCAGCATAATGCAATGGAATTCCTCCTTCAAAGCATCGTCTGCCGTTTTGGGATTCCCGAGCTCATAGAAACAGACAACGGGACCCAATTCACCGGCAAACGGTTTACCAAATGCTACACTGATCTGCGCATCAGGCTAGTCCACACGTCTGTGGTGCACCCTCAGACTAACAGACATGTCAAAGTCACAACCGCACATTGCTCCACGGGCTGAAGATCAAGCTGGAGGACTCAGGGCGCTCGTGGGTCGAGGAGCTATATTTTGTACTCTAATCATATCTGACAACCCCACGGGAGCCGACAAGAGAGACACCCTTCAGCCTCTGTTACGGGGCTGAGGCCGTAGTTCCCATCAAGGTAGGATTACCCTTCCTATGGGTTGAATATTTTGATCCCACCTCCAACTCACAGAGACTCCGGGAGAGCCTTGATCTACTTCCAAAAGTTCAGGCTGCAACCCACCTTCGGACCGCAGCCTGCCAACTCACAGAGACTCCGGGAGAGCCTTGATCTACTTCCAAAAGTTCAGGCTGCAACCCACCTTCGGACCGCAGCCTGCTATCAGCGTGTCACTCGATACTACAACAAGCAGGTGAAAGCTCGCCCTCTTGAAGCGGGGGACTTGGTCCTCTGGAACGTGGAAGCGGCGGGAAAAACCGGGAGCAAGAACAAACTCTCCCCTGGGTGGGAAGGCCCATTCCTCGTCTCCATGATCCTCCGCAACGGAGCATACAAGTTACGCGCCCATAACAGTAAACTGGTCCCCCGGACCTAGAATGCCACCAACTTAAGGAAATACTACCAATGATGCAGCACTGGCCTAGGTAAGGCACGTGCATACATCCGGAAGAGTGCTTGTACATGCATCAATTTTTTTCTTAATAAAATTAATTATTACTGTTAACCTGCATTCTCCATTTGTATGAAGTATTAGCATGCATAGCATTCTAAAACTAATGCGACCTAGACTTCTCCTAAGTTGGGAAGACCATCGTCCGTCCGTAAAATAAGGCCACGGCACCGTGCCAAGCGGCACGTGAACGGCCTCCCCAAAACCTTGTCCCCCTGCCAAGTGACCCGTTAGCGGTCTCATCCAAGCCTTGACCACGCGTCGAGCGATCCGGAGGCAGACACATCCGGACTTCAACTCCACATTGGAAGGGTATCAATGACCCGCTACATTGGCTCCGCGCCAAACGACCCATGCGGTCATGACATTGGGCCTGGGGGTTTTCGAAGCTTCCCGACTTGCGGCCACTAAAACCTTAGGAAGCAAGAATTGCAGGCGTACGGTGACCTTCTCAAAGAAGATGGCACCCTCCGTCTACGATGGTCGAGGGCTAGGACCTTGTGGTGATAATGCCTTGAGCGGGTGCCACGCACCCAGCGCGAATACTGCACGATGAAAAGCCTAGACTCGGAGCCTGGTTACCACGGCCAGAAAACCCGACTGGCTCTCAGTGCGGCTCAACAGGGCTTGTGATGACGTCACCCTTACTCGATCGAGCTTCCCATCAAATGCGCGAGATGCAATGACATTCTCTGACGAAAGATGAGTACAGCGCAGGAAGACACCGGATTGGAGCCTTGGTGACAATAGCTTTGCAGGCTTAGCCGTTGGGCATGAGACACGACCACATGGATCGCATTGAAAAAGCAACATATACAAAAAATAAGAAAGGAGCTACTTTTCATTCACTTGTACAAAAGAAAAAGAAGGAAGAAGAAAGAAAAGCAATGTACACAAACAAGGCTACTACGGAGTGTCGGACGGACCGGCCTCCTCATTCCTTAAGCGAGATCTATCCTGAATCCCGGCATTGCCAGGATGGAAAACTCCCTCTGGTACGTCGGGAGCCACAAGAGAAGCAATCCTACAACACAGGTGAATGTCATCCCAGAACCGAACCTCCATCACTAGATCTGCCTCCGATGGGGTGAACCGACCCCCTCAAATTATTTGACAAGTGTGCGTTGTCGCCTTCAAGAGTGGTGAGCACCCCCTCCAGTTGTTCAACTTTCAGCTGCAAGCATCTGTCCTCGTTTTGCGCCCACTCGCTATCCCCTCGGAGGGAAGCAACATGGGCTCTCGTGCGCTGAACGACAAGCTGCTTGCAGTGAAAGCTCCCGTGCAAAAGAGTGGTCAGCTCATCGAGAGGATTAGCCTCCTCAGGGATCTGCATGGAAAATGGAGAAGTTAGAGGAATTCTCAAAAAGCTCTTTGGCTGCGAAAGACAACCAGTTCGGAGCATTCGTACCTGAGCAGGGTCAATGTCCGGAGGATGTGCTGAATCTCCTCACGCTAACGCACCCAAGTTCGACCACGATTCCCGTAGGGCTCAGATGGGTCGAAAGTGCGGAAGGCAAGGGGACGCTTGGGGGTTCTGGCTCTGAGGTCGTCTCCCTCAAGGTCGTCTTAGCGCCCAGCGGACCAGCCTCCAGTACGACTTCCACCTCCAACGCCGCGGGAACATCCCCCAGAATCCAACCCACCGAAATTGGCTCGACGGAGATCACAACCGGCTCAGAGGATCCCTCCATCTCCGGTGCTGGTGCTGGCGTGCATGCTTCGTCTGAGACGTTGAGGACCGATGCGCCGCCCGCTATGCCTGGAGCAACCTCCATGGCCAGATGGACGAAAGAACTCACAGGAGACTCCTCATTGGATCAAAGCCCCACTTCAGGGACGCCTGACCCGAATAACACCGCAGCTGGAGTTGGAACGAGTTTGTCGGCCTCCTCCTGTGGCCCGGTGCTCGACGCCACCTCTAGGGCGGGAGCCCAAACCCGCGCTACAATGTCCACAACCAACCTCTGCGACCTCCACGTGGAGGTACCTCCGGCCTCCCTCAACCTCTTCAGGGGAGCCTCAATCTCCTCCTCATCCGAAGAGGATTCCAGTAGCAAACAAGTTTCTTCCTCATCCCTATCGGACGATGGGGGAATGGTGCCTTCCTCAGGGTCCTTCTTGGCAGGATCGACGGAGCTCCAACCCGATGAGGGCCCCCACTTAGCTGCCTCGAACGCAATGGATGTCAAAAAATAGTCCAGGACGGAGAAATTCGCCATCTAGGATTCGATGGTAGAGACCAACTCTGCCGCCTCCTTAGCATCGTCTGACGATGCTTTCTCATGAAAGAACCCCGAGATTGGACCCCACTTGCGCAAAATCTTGGAGTTAGAGGGTTCCTGCAAGAAGAAGAACCGATTCTTTCAGTTCTTTACCGAGTCAAGGTTGGTCCCTCAAAAGTGGAAGCTGGTCTTCGGCGACATGGAGATCCAGTCCTCCGATGCCGAGAAGCAAAAAATCAACCTGGCTGCCTTGGCGTTGAAAGAGCTGCCATGAAGGTGAGCGAAAATGCACAATGAGACTAGGTAACGGAGAGCATTAGGGTGGAGCCTCGCCACAGGAATGCCCAACGCCTCCACCAGCGCGTATAGAGTGCACGACATGGGATAACGTAACCCCCATCTCAGATGGTGCTTGTAAACTATGACAAAACCATCTGGTGGAGCGTTAGCTCTTCCCTCAGAGCCAGGAGCATGGTAACCCTAATTACTGGGGATACCATAATCTACCAAAAGAGCATCGCTGGGTGACAAAATAGACCTTGTGTTGTCGACTCCCTACTGACTTGCCCTAGAAATTAGAGAGGAGGAGGGAGACTCTCTCTTCTTTGCCATCTCTTTCGCTCTGTGCATGACAAGGATGAAAGATTATCAGCACAAGGAAACAACCATAAGGAATTTTCCATGGGGTGTAGTTTAAATAGGCAGCAAAGTGTCAACGAGTGGGAAACAAAACGACACCCATTTAGAGTAGCGGGGTTGTACGCCTGCCCCACAGAGGCGTCGTGGGGCCTAGAGCAATCAGCAAACGCGACTGTTCGTTGGAATGCGAATCGACGTCGCTTCAGCCGCCTGGCAAAGACTCCCCACTGTCATGTCCACATTTAATGCAGGGACTTTAATCGTCGAAAAGAACGACGGAAGGACCCCCAAAAAAATGCACGGGAATGAAGATGAACCGCCCAGCCACAACAAACAACAGAAAATAGAATGGTGAAACGAAGGATGAACTTCCATTATAATGTTCATTAGAAACTGGTTACACCAGATAACTATAAGGGGGTGCATTCAACATCCCTCATATGCCGAAGAGGGACTAGGTGCCGGATACTCAACAAGGTCTGCACGTCTTGGGGCGCCAGAGTTTCGAGAGTCTAGGACACTGATGCGGAAGCTCGGGTCCTCCAGAGAGACTAGTCTTTGGCTGAGACGGATGCCGTTCTAGAAGTTCCTTTCCAATGCGGGGCCGACTTCCTCCGATCGAAACCTCGACCTCAACTCAGTCCCCAGGCGCACGACCTTTGTCCCAAACTTTCGTCGTATCCACTCACTCTCTTCTTAAAGAGCCAAAATACGGGCTAGAGCCCCCATGTTAGCACTGGCGAGCCTGGACAACCTCGCTTCCGATTCCGACCATGCTTCCTCAAAATGCGCGGCACGGGCCCTTGGCTGCTCTACCTCCACTACCGCAGCTTTCATCCGGGCTTCAACGTCTTCAACCGCCCTGACAATGTGCCATAGTGAGAGATCCGCCCTCCCTGGGCCGTGCTCTCGCGAGGCTGTGTAGCCCACTTTTCCTCTCAAAACCTGGAGGTGCCTGCAGGGATCGTGTAGGGCCCATGGCAGTAGCCTCCGAGTGACCCCTCTCTGATACATCAATGCCCGGGACCCGGGAGGCATGGGCCCTAATTTTGGACCCTCCGGAGGGGTATCCCGATCCATAAGACGAGGACGACTCTTCCGTTCGGATTAAAACCAGTGCTAGTGAAGGAGAATGGAATCATGAGCGATGCAAAGCCTCCCACTACCAAAGAAGCAACGGAGCACGTTGTCTGAGAAGGGATTTTCGTGTTTAAATAGACAGAGTTCTTCCAAAAATGAGTCCACTCTGAGAACGAGGGATGCGAGATCAAAGACAACAGGTGCGCTCCACGTGGGAATCCTTGAAGCCTCGCGCGTTTCCAAGGCAAATCATCATGACGCAGCGCCCCTCGATCTTCTGTGCAATTAATGCGTCAGACATATGGATGGATGTGACTACCATTAATGGCGTTGCAGCCCGGCAACCCTGGTTGCCGGATGCCTCCCTCGAGCCACGTCGCCCCATCCGCGGACGGTATATAGGCTCGAGGGGTGGAACCGACAAAACTGACCACGAGCGTCTTAAGGTCCTCGAGCATACACCGCAGGGAGTGGCACATATGGGGAAAACAGTCAAAGAAAGAAAGCACGCAAGAACAAAGACAAAGGTACAAGAAAAGGGAGGAAAAAATAGCACGGGGACCGAGCCCCACGGTGACCGCCCCGGATGCCCAAGTGAGCTTGGGGAACGTGATCTACATGAGATCACAACGGCCTCGGCACTGGATCCCCAACAAGCCACCAGGGGCTATTGTGCACTGGCCTGCACACGGTTGGGATGATCCCAATGTTATCCACCGAGGCAGAGCCAATGCCCAACTCAGGAGCCTCAAGCAGGGACTAGTAGGGAAAAACCCCGCAACGGCCTGTGCACAGACCGAGTGAAGTGAAGACCACGAGTGACGCGTCTCACCGGCGGGGAGTGACCCCGTGGGAGTTCCGTCGTGGTCTGACAACACTCTAGATGAGTCACACCCTGGAGGGGAGGCACATGACGATAGCAGAGTGGCCGAGCCACCCTCATTAGCATGAGGAATTTACCACAACGCGGGTGTAAAGACAGTATTCTCCGAAAGTTCCAGATCTCCAGCTAGCCCATCCAACTCCTTCACGAATCCCCACCAAAGGCAGAGCAAGCTTGAGCCTTCGCATCGTTTCCTCGAAGACAGCCAAGGAATGCACTACACTCGCTGAGGAGCCCTCCTATTTATAGGCGGAACAGGCATCTTTCTTGAGCTTGGCAAGGCACGCCTCCTGACGGACGTCTTTCATGGAATAGAAGTCCTCAAATCAGATGTAACCCCAGACGTGCGAATCCTTTCAATCCAGACGCCGAATCACTGCAGCATTAGAAAGGCCTGTGCAGATGCCTAGGGAAGGCACGAGCCCAGAAGACAACAAGTGTTGGAGCATCTCGAGAGAGCCCGGCGGACTGCAGATTGGATCCAAGGGACATGCCAGCCCCCGACCACTTGCCAGCCCAGGCATGGGGGGCTAGTGTTGGGTCCAGCACTGGAAGCCCAAGAACAATCGAAGCCCAACCCAAATACACGGGGTGCCAACGTAACGGCCCACCGGCAGTAGCCTGCGAGCCCCCCTGCAGCTCATTAATGTGGCTGCCGAAAAACAACAGGGAGCAGGGGAACCAACCAATAAAAAAGCGGTCAACGCTGTAAAGCTACGCTTCAACTGGCCACTATAGGCGGCCCACCAATCCCAACTTAAAGGGGAGACCAAGCGTGGGCGGCAACGCATGATAATCAGTCTACCAATGCAAAACGACAACTGAAGCACCGGCAATCTCCAACAACGATCGACGGCCAACGAACCCTAGCGACAGGAGTTCTCGTGCCCAAAACTCCCCCGTCAAGGGGCCTATAAAGTCCCTCTTCTTCAATAAAGAGAAGGATCGGATCCAAGACCCTCAACTTTGCACCATAAGCTCTAAGCTTACCAGTTAGCCTCTGGGTCCAAACTCCTGAGCCTACTCAAGTAACAGAAAGTCAGCCACCCATTACGGTGCACTCAGGGAGCCAGGCCTCCCACGACCCGCTCACTACTCTCTCTCGCATAAACAAACACGCACCCTCCCCTCATTTCCAGCAAACTTCCGCGCACCTCTTAGCGTGCACCTCATTCCCGTTCATTGCGGAAACTTGCTGACTTGAGCGTCGGAGTGGCCTTGGTAGGAGAAATCCTATCAAACCTTTGACCTCTTATTTGTTGATTGTGTTGTGCAAATCTCAAATTAACAGAGACGGAGACCGGACCCTTCCACATGCTCTTCAGAATGGCTGGGAATTTGAATGCTCCTTAATCCGTATAACAACCGAGGATCTGGGACGCAACAGATCTGATTCTTAAATTTGGTTGCAATAGTTGTATAAGAATGATATAAGATGAGTTTGATAATGCCCGTGTGCCAAATATAGCAAATTATTCGAATGTGAGAGGAACAGTGATTCGGATCTAGTGGGTCACAACCGGGGCTTGGCTGTGTTCATCATGTACTGTTTATCCGTGAATTAGTTCAGTATAAAAATTAGTTATTGGGTGAAAGAAAAATATTTTAATGAGTATTTGGAGCATAAACTGTAGAAATTAATCATAATTTTTATGAATATATTTTTGGTGACTCAACATGATGAATTTGTTTTACTTGATTAATTGTAACTTTAATAAATAAAGTGTTAAATATTGTGATAAATTTTTGTTAGAGACTTTTGTCTAATTGGTATATTCCGT
>JAOVVI020010971.1:0-12845 GCA_028571085.2 Nepenthes alata
GATCTAAGATATCGATATATGTTTGGAGCTTTAGAGTCATCAAATTCCTTCTAATATCATCCCTTAATCTTTACTGAAATTTCTTTACCTTCATTAATTTGTATTCCACAAAATTTGGCACAAATCGGGACAATTCAGTAAACTTAGCGTCGTATTCTGCTATAGTTTGACTTCCCTGCCTAAGTCGCATGAATTCTTGTCCCTTTTGATCCTAAAGATTGGGAGGGAAATGCTTTTTCATAAAGGCTTCTTCAAATATTTTCTAAGTAATCACATCCTCGGGCACACTTAGCACCATCTTTTTCATGTTCCACCAGTTCTCAGTTTTTCCTCCCGACTTATATACAGCAAAAGAAACCTTTTCCTGATCTGAACATCAGATCACCGCAAAGATCTTCATCATTTGAATCCAGATATCCACCTTTATCGGATCATGTTCACCCAAGAATTCGGGCGCTCTCTTCACTGTAAACCTATCATACATAGTTGGAGCAGGATTTACTGGAACTGGCTCAAGTACGGGGATCAGAGCCATATGACGCTACTCTAATGACTCAACCACATTTGTCATCCTTTCCAACAAGTTCACGTATGTGGCCTCTCGATCGTGGAGGGTACTAGCACCTCAACGATTATTTCTTTTACTTCATCTACTTGCCATGTTATATCCTATATCCACAAACCTTACAATATTAGTCGACTTCAAATAATCAGACCAAAGAGAGGGGTTAAAATAATTAGTGCTATCCAAAATAAAATCCTTAAAAACAGCCTTTAGACATTCCTTCTACACCTGATCACTCCTACCTTTCTTCAATTTAAAACAGTTCAATCTGAACCCTAAATTCAATTGAATTTGCCTAAGCCAAAAATCAATATCATTCTACTTAATCACTAAATCTTGGTCTATCTTTGACCTACTTATGCTAACTAGGATACCAAAGACTTAATAATCCTATGTCCATCCCTACTGATTCGATCAATCATAATCATTTCCTAAACTTTTGCATACGATTCATATCATTCTTATGGAGTCTCTTTTCTCTGATAGTAATTGTGACGGAACGAATTCTTATCCTTTAAAGACCTTCTGTCAATAAACAAACAAAATTAATATTCATAAAATTCACAAAAATTTTCGGTAGAGTTTCCTCTGTAATTGGTCAAAAATAAAAAATACAAACAGGATCTACAATAGCCAAGTCATCCATGGCTTTAACACAACACATTTTTATCCACTATTTCAAGCTCAGAAGGAGACGCAATCTAGGACTTATACATATCAAAAATATCAAAATAAAGCGAAAGCAACTAAATTCATAAGTCAACCTGCGGAAGCAAGAACAAAGCATTCATCAAGACATAGGATCATCCCACATTCATCGCAATATACAACATTCATTTACAATACTAGCTATATGGAATCCAAAAATCATTTGGATCATTGAAGTCACCCAAGGTCTTCAAAACTCACAAACTTTGACTTCTTCTAGTTATTTTTTACTTCGATCATTATCAGGTTTCTTCTTATCTGGAGGAAAAAAAATAAAGCAATGAGTGAGCTAGAAGCTCAGCAAATGTATCCAAAATAGTAAAATCATATATATTTATACAAAATATATAAGTACTTTCAGACGAGAACTTAAAAGGGATACGAAAAAAATCATGCATGCAAGTGAGAGTAACATAAGTATAAACACGATGCAGAATACAAGAAAATCATACATACAGATCCCTAATTCTTGATTTAGAGTTCATATTTCAAAGTTTTAAGTTTTCTTTTAAACCTATTATCCTCCATACTTTACATCCCGGGGGCAAGATGACATCTATTCACTTTAGTCTTTACATATCCTCCGTACTTTATATTTTGAGAGCAGGATGACATATGTTCATTTTAGTCTTTACATACCCTCCATACTTTACATCCCGATGGTAGGATGAATTCTCTTTTATTTACTTTAAGCTTTACATACCCTTCATACTTTACATCCCGATGGCAGGATGATTTTGTTACTTTTAATCTTTACATACCCTCCATACTTTACATCCCGATGGCAGGATAATTTCTTTAGTCCTATCATCTATTATTCAGTGTAGTTCTAGAGTCTATTATTTAGTGTTTTAATACATTAACCTAAGGGCAAGGTCATTGACTTGTTAACGGAATTCTACTGGTTTACTTAACAGAGGATATTCTCGTCCTTTCTTTAATCTCAGTCTCTCCATACATCGAAGATCATCCTAATTCATAATATTAAACCTTCGATCAACTTCAGAGCTTCTCTATAACTCAACGGTTCAGTTGTAATTTAAATCCTTAAGTGCAAGTCGTCTGATAAGCTTCATTAAGTCTCCAATTAACACTTCCATTCACAAGATTCATACCTTTGAACATTCAATCACTTTAGAACTTCTCTGTAACCTAATAGTATAGTTTACAGTTTAATCCTTAAATACAAATCCGGTCAAACTTATACAAATAACCCTTCAGATAACCTCGAAACATTTCAAAAGTTTAACAGTATATTCCTATGGGACTTTTCAAACTAAAATCACCTCATGGCCTTAACATATTACAGAATCACAATTATATCTCAACGTTTAGGGAACTAAAGCATCAAATCCCTAATTTCTCGACCTAGGATTTCATGCGGAGCTGTCCGACCATAATCGGACACCAAACACATACACAATCATGAAACTGAAGTCATATGTTTCAATACATATAGGTAAACTTAAAATCTAACCGATTAATTTACAAAATCATACCTTATTTACATAAAATGCGGAGGAATGATAATTTAGAGTATAAACACACATTCAAAGATACAGAAAAGCATTAATAACAAAAAACAGCGTTCGGGGTACACTTGCCTTAGCTTGCTCTACTATTATTTTTACACGAATCGGATCAGAACAGTGGATTTCTTCTCTTCCCTTCACTTTTGACTCCTTTCTCCCTTTGCTGCTCATCGCGCTCTGCTGCCAAACCCTCTCCCCCTTCTTTGCAGGTTCACTGCCAGGGCTTTACTCAAGCACGGCAGGCCTCTAGCGAGCGCTCGGTAGGCATCGTGCTACGGTTTGCTAAACTATGAATTTTTTTTTTAATTTTCTCAATTTTACTTATCTCAAATTTAATTATACTAATTTGATTACTAGAATTACTATATTTTGAAAACTCAGGTCGTCACGCTTATAGCTTATTACCTCTATCTTATCGTCCATTCATCTTTACTGGGCATCCATCTTCATTCTTCCTAAAGCTCTCCTAAAGGAGATTGAGAGGATCCTTCGGAGATTCATGTGGCATGGGAACGTTGAAGGGAAGATTTTGGCCTAAGTGGCATGGAATGAGGTTTGTTCCCCTAAGACAGAGGGTTGTCTGGGTATTAAAAACCTGCAAGTGGCAAATAAGGCCCTTATCTACCCCCTCCTATGGAGAATCATCACCAACAATCCTGAGTCCATTTGGGTTTCCTAGGCTCACAAGTATCGGTTAAATGATCGCTGTGTTTGGACTATTAAAGTTTTGAACTCTGTGTCATAGAGCTGGAGGAAGATTATGAAACTTTGTTAAAAAATACGGCATTGCACTCGCTGCATTATTGGAAATGGATCGCAGACACACCTCTGGATTGGCAATTGGAACCCGACGGGTCCGCTTTGTGACAGATTTGAGGTAAGGGCGAGGACTGTCATAGGAATTTCCATTGATGCTAAGGTCCAGGCTATCATTAGAGATGGAGAGTGGAGATGGCCGAATGAAAAGACATGGAGGTGAATAGCATAATCGAACAAATGCTTGTTTACAAGCCGAATTCAAATATGCAGGACATGATTCGATGGAGTTTGACCAAAGATGGTAGCTTTTCGGTCCGATCGGCATATGACCTCTTTCAAGGTTCCAAGGAGAAGTTGACATGGGCCTCGTTGGTCTAGGAACCTCACAACATCCCTGCTCATGCCGCTATTCTATGGCTATGTGTTCGTCATCGCCTAAGCACACTGGACCGCATCAGGAGATTCACCAAAAATTCTGATAAATGCCCATTCTGTAAAATAGAGGTGGAAAACCACCTCACCTCTTCTTTAACTGTAAATTCACAGGAGCAGTTTGGAGGAAGATGCGCCTAAAGGCCAGGATGTAGTGGCTATACAATGACTTGAATTTGAACATCTTGTGGCAGCCATAGATGGAAAGGATCTAATCCCAAAGCCCTCTCCTTCTGTTTTACATTGGTAACTTCAATTTATTTTATTTGGAAGGAGCGAAACTATCAGATTTTCAATAACTCCAGCTACTGCACTGATGCACAGCTAGTAAACCAGATTCAGGTTACTGTGCGCCATAAATTGGACCTTTTAGTGCTTAGGAGCGATAACGGTTTCAAACATATTAGAGACCGTTGGAAACTTTCTTTATCTGGTTTGGCTGGGTCAGAGAGTTTAGCGGCTTGATGGAGGGTTGACTGGATAGGGGCCTGTTGCAAGCCTCTGCGGTGTTATTCTGGTCAACGCGTCATTGATCGAAAAATGAGAATTGGCCTTACCGGTTGGAATGCTTATGCCCCCCCCACAAAAAAGTGCATTCCAGCAGGAATGCTTCTTGGAGTGTCGGGATGTGTCGTAGTGGCAGGTATGGAACTTTTGGGTGGTTGGAAAAGGAAAAATTTTTTTGCCCGATTTGGTGTTTGTGCACGGTATGGTGTTTTTTTGCCTGTTTGGAGCAGGTGCAACTCTTTGCATGTAATCGATATGATGCAGCTTGCTGATCGGTTGTATAATGTTGGTTTACTTTGGAAATTATCAGAAGAAAAAAAAAGGCGGGTATGGTGGATTTACCAGTTACCTGTTGCTCTCTTGCATTTTACCGGTATGTTGCTGCTTACCGATTTGTCACAATCTCTTGGTATGCTTTGGAAAAAAAAGGCCAGTATGGTGGAAATGCCCGGTACGGTGTTTCTGCCAGTTTGGAGTGCCTGCTGCTCTCTTGCATTCTTTTGGTAAGTTGCTGCTTGTCAATTTGTCACAATTTCCTAGTATGCTTTGGAAAAAAAACAAAAAATTTTTTTGCCTGGTATAGTGCAATGCCCGGTATGATGTATTGATGCAAAAATACTGGTATGCTTGAGGACAAAATGGAAAAATGAGTGGGCAGCTTTGTGCTTTTTGCCCGGTTTGGGGGATATTTCCGGTGTGAATATTTTGCCGGTGCCGGTATGGGTGCTTTTCGACGGTCTTGTATTTCTTGCTTGGTATGATGTTTTTACCGGTTTAGATCATATGTGGGTTTTAAGTCTATGCTGGTTTTTATAGATACAAAAAAGAGCATTCCGGCAGGGTATGCGTTTCTCCTATTTGGAGTGCTGGTACGGTGAAAGAAAAAACAAATGACGGTGATCCTTTGTTGGATATGTTCCTTATATTGAATGCAGGATCTGTTGTTCGTGGGCCTCGAGCGTGCAGGTGAAGTGTTGCATAAGCACTTGTCTTGGTAGTGGGTTGACTGCAATGAGTTGCTCTTGATCATGGTCTCAATGTCATCCGTGACCTTCTCTTGGCCGTGGCAGCATATATGTCGGAGGAAGAGTCATAGTTGACTGAGAGGTGCCTATAGTCTGCGGGTTTCTATTTATGATGCCATGACTTACCTGCGTGTGTTGTCATAACTTTTGTAGTGTCCTTTAAATTTTGTACATGTTAGTATATGTTTTATTCCGGTGAAAGTTCTAGTTTTCTTCCAAAAACATTTCGTTTACTAATTTAGAGCGGTGTTGTATGCGATGCTCAAACTTTCTTTAATTATGTTACTTGTGAGAAAGTATTGCTCGGGGGATGTCCTAACATTTATATTCTAACTTCAAGTCGGAAAAATATTTGGATATAGAATATAGGTTTATGTTGGGTTCCAATACCCTAGGGCTGATGAAACACGGCCCAAAAGGACAACCGTAAGGCCCAAGAAGCCCAAGAGGCCCAAGAGGGCTCAAAATGCCCGAGACCCTATTTCAGCATAAGAAGCCCGAGGACATCAGATACTCCTATGGGCCCAGATTAACCCGAGAGGTCAATGATTGACATAGAGACCCGAGGACTTTCCACGATGAACCAAAGATCTTTCAATCATCAAGAGAGCAGTTGGCGTCCGAGAGCCATCTCCCTCAATGAGTCCGTGTACTCACAAAAGGACAATACACGCTGCTTAGTGCCAACTCAGCATCCTCACTATTACCAAGGAACATGCAACCTCTGCAAAATGCCACCTCCACAGTGCATAATGACACTCAGAGCACACCTTATCACTTCAAGACTAATGTCAAGGGCCTGCACGCCTGACACGGCAAGACCCAATCAGCGGCGCTGATGGCTTGCCTCCCTGAACACGCCAACGTGCCTGACACGGCTGGCAGAGTAGATGGATAGCCTCCGAGCATGCCTGACACCACATAGCCTTGCCAGCAAGGCAGGTGGACAGCCTCCCACCATGCGCCGGCTGCCACATGGACATCTCTTAAGGGGCAATCTCTCACTATAAATACCTAGCCAAAACTCTAAAAAAGGAGAAAAAAATAAGTTCAAAGGAGAGAGGCTAGGAAGAGAACAAGAAAATAATCCCATAACTTGTACTTGTAACTCTTCCACCCATAGTAAAGCATCCTTCAGGCCTTGAGCATCGTGGTTTTTCCTCCTCATTCAAGGGGAGATTTTCCACGTAAAGCCTAGTGTTTTTTTTCTCTTCTCTCTTCGTCTATCCATGCTCAAACACTTATGTTGCACTAGAGCCCGACATCTAGAACGTAACATTGGCGCCGTCTATGGGAAGCCAAGATAAAAAGTCCATTGCTTTCTGCCACCATAAAACAGCTAGTAAGCCGAAATGGTGAACAAACGGGCCCAAACCAATGCGTCAGCCCAAGACATGGCACCCTTTAGCAGGTGCCTCCCAACAAGCAGCACGACGAGTGGCCGTCTAAGTTCTTATGTACGGACATTGATCAAAAAAGTTGACGATCTCTCGAGTGCAGCCCAAACCCTCTGCACAAAACTGGATGAGCAGTCCAAGGGAGCGTGTCCCAAAACCTCCCAAGCAACAGCACCCCAGAAGAAGGGGAAACAAAGAAGCACCACAAGGAGCAAGCTTGCGAGTACGATACCCCGGGAACACATGTTTCCTTGAGCAACGAAGCCCCACAGCGACCTGATGGTTGCTCGACCCCCCAAATTCGAGGATGCGGCCTAGAAGGGCTAAGTCCTCATCACTCTTGCCACAGTAGGGAGGAGCGGGAAGTAGTGTAAACTTCTTGCAAACTGAGGGATTACCTCAACAAGAAGAAGGTCATGACCCAGTCCCCGACGAGGAGAGAGCTCAAAAGGCTCTGGAAGACGGTCTTCGGAGCCAAGACCAGCAAAGCAGGGAAGCGGAAAGGTGGAGAAGATCCTGACCTGAGGACGGGAGAAGGAAAAAGGAAGGCTGGCAACCAGTTGAAGCCCCAAGGACTGTCCAGCCGACAAAAGCTCGAGCAGATAGTCCTTGGAGGAAGCAAGCCGTCAGACCCGACTGTCTTGAGCGAGTCACTCACCAACATTCTGAGACAGGTCTGAGATGAGGACTTCTTGAGGTGGCCCAAAGCGTTGAAAAACTCTGATGGAGGTAACCAAAGGGAGTATTGCCATTACCACCGCCGCTGTGGCCGCGACATCAAAGATTTCAGGACACTATGGGAAGAGATCGAGAGACTGGTAATGGAGGGCCATCTCGACTGTTTCCTGCTAAGACCCGGGCAGGCTCCCGGGTTAGTTTCGAAAGGCTTTCTTCCAGCCCTAATGGATGCATGGCCATCAACTGGCTTACAGGCCAAAAATAGACACGCGTCTTCTTTTGGTTGGGCGGATATCCTGGCCATTAATGCATCAGAGATCTGCCTTTTGAAGGACCAAATAAGGAGGCGACACGTGGCAGGACTGACGGTGTCCTGTCTGAGGGTTTTAAGGCATTTTTCCATTCAAGTTTCCCTCCACGTTTCGAAATTCTTCTACGCCTCCTTTCTTTCGTCTTCTTCGTCTCCGATTTTCCTTCTCCAGAAACCCTAACCCTTCCTGCAAGCCATGGCCTCCGTCGTTGACATTGCCTCTGTCCTTAGAGAGGGTGACGTTAAAGCATTGTGTGTTGAGTTTAACATCCTGAAGGATATCGCATGGAGGGTCCCAGGTAAGGACGATAGAGCCTTTTCTCCACCGGTAAGGCACATCACGGTATATGAGGCCCACCTGAGAATCGGCCTCCGTCTTCCTCTACCGAATGACTTGCTATCCGTCTTGCAATCCCTACAAGTCCCAATCGCTCAACTCCATGCCAACGTCGTTCGGTATATCTTACCCTCTGTATTTTCCTTCATAAACATTCTATGAGGTTGAGGATGCCAATGGTGAAGGGCCTTTTCAAAATAAACCAGGGAGTCGAACGGATATCACTCATCCCTCATCTTGGCCTAAGAATGAACACGGCCATTTACGACTCGCTCAAGGACTAAAAGAAACAGTTCTTTTTTGTGAGCGTGAGGGCGACTAGCCCCTTGTGAAGGTCTGGGGTCAGGTGCCGGAGGTGTATACGGGGATGCCGTCTGTGGCGGAGACGGCTTCCTTAGAGTAGTTGACCGAGTTGGTCAAAAAAAACATTACTCACTTCAAGAGGTACTTCCTGGTTTTTAGGGTGGAGACCAGGAAGGTGAACTCGGGATCGCCTTCCCCAGCTCAAAAGCCCATGCCGCCAGCATGGATGATGCGATCGGAGGACGACAAGGGTCTACTCATCAGTCTCCGGCCTACTGATGAAGGATTTATCAGCCCATTGCCTAAGAAGGTGCTGGAGACGCCTTCCTCGTCTTCGTCCTGCGCCGATTATGTTGCTGTCAAGATCTACAGCGGCCCCGGCAATACCTTTGGCATGGAGAAGACTTATGAGGACTGGCCGGTGGACTTGAGAGAAAGCGTCACCCTGGCACAGCCCACGCCACAGGCGGCTCCTCCAGCGGTGTTGACAGAGTCCTTTATGGAGCCCACTTGTGAGCTAGTGGTGGAGGCGTGGGAGCCATCCGTTAGTTCTCCCGTTATGCGGACTCCTTCTGTGGATCCAATGGTGGAGCTCGATCCTCTAGCAGCTGCTGCGGAGGCTGCAGTTGAGAAGCCTAGGGTCGCTATGGACAATACTGATGAGCTGCTGGATAGCATTCTGGAGGAGGCTGCCACCAGCTCAGCTCGAGAGGACGTCACTCCTGGTCCACCACCGCTTGGGCCAGGTCTGGAGGCCAGGCCTAAGAGGCCCGGGAGGAGAACTTGGGAGGTACAATTCTTAGTGATTGCTTCCGCATACTTTCTCCTTTCCCGGATTTCTTACTTGTTCTTTGTTTGTCTCTTGTGAAGGCTTCAAGGCTCGCTGCCGCCGTTATCAAGGTGGTGGAGCAGTGAGACCGAGTGATTGCCGATAGGGAGGCGGAGAACGCTTGGCTGGATGCCAGGCTGGCTGCTTTGGGGGGGAGCACCACGAGGAGACTATTGCCCTCAAGACTGTCCTGGCGGGAGTGAAAATAGAGAATGCCAATTTGAAGGCCGAGGTTGCTCGTATGAAGGAGGAGGGCGATCGAGACAAAGCGCACATCAAACGTCTTGCCGGGCGAGTAGCAACCTTAGAGAATGACCTGAGTCTCCGTATCCGTCCCCACGAGGTCGAGGGCATGATGCACGCGCGGCTGTTGGAGGGGGTCAACGCTAGTCGGCGTATTACGCGGTTGGTCGATCCCGACATTCCCATTGAGCTCCTTAACCTAGCCAACAGAGCGGCGCTGCATAGAGACGACCTCGTGGGGGAGCCCCTGGACAGTCAGAGGCATCCGCCGCCCCCGTAGCCTTTTGTGTTGTACATTTTTGGGACCTCCTTTGTAATTATATAATTTGTAACACATTCAAAAGTAATAAAATGGAAGTTCTTTCAACTTTGTGTCCATTTACTTTTACTGCCTTATGTGTTTGCATGTTTATTGTATTGGACGGCCAACTTGGTTAGCCGGCTGCTGCCATTGCTGTGTTGCCTAAGGAGTGAAGTCCTTAGGCTTTGCAGGCGGTTGTGTTAACCAGCCTGGTGGTGGACGTTGGTTCATTTGGGGTTGTTCGGTAAGACCAAAGAATGGAAGGGAGCTCATCCGCCCAAGAGCCCCCTGCGTCTTCCAGCTTAGCTTTTAACCCATGGAGCAGCGTCCGGTTTGTAACATCCACCTGTCCATTTTCTTAGGGGTATGCCACCAAAGTGTGGACCAGCTTGACGCCAAGGCTGGTGCAATACTTGATAAAGCATTTTCCCGAGAACTGGGTCTCATTGTCGGTCACAATGACCTCAGGGATGCCAAATCTACGGACGATGCTCTGGCGAAGGAATGCTAGGATGTTATGCTTTGTAATCTTTGCTAGTGGGACGGCCTTAACCCACTTGGTGAAGTAGTCGATGCCCACGATGATAAATTTCCTTTGTCCTGTGGCAATGGGAAACGGGCAGAGAAGATCGAGCACCCATTGCACGAAGGGCCAAGGGGCCTGAAGGGTCTTTAGTTCCGCGGATGGCTGGCGGTGAAGGTTGCTGTGAAGCTGGCAGCTTTCACATCTCTTCACAAACTCAAGCGCATCCTTTTTCACCGAGGGCCAGTAATAGCCCTGGTGCATGACCTTAAAAGCCAAGTTTTTTTCTGCCAATGTGTAACCCACAGATCCCGAGGTGGACTTCGCCTAAAGCGTAGTCATCCTCTTAGGGAGTTAGGCAGTGGAGGTATGGAGTTGAGTAGCCACAGCGATATAGCCGTCCGTCAACCACAGCATACCAGCCGGTTGTCTTCCTGACCCATTTGGCCTTCTCAACATCCTCTGGCAATGTTCCGTTCGCCAGATAACTAAGGAAAGACGTCATCCAGTTTTTCACTTTGAAAATCTGCATTGCCTCTTGTTTCTCAATACTGGGAGGGTTTAGGATCTCCCGCATGTCCCTAGAGTACTGTTTTGAGTTTTTAGCTGCATTGATTCTGCCCAGCTGGTCCGCCTTCCAGTTTTTAGTTCGAGAAACATGAACCAGGGTCAGTTTGTTAAAACCCTGGGCGGCCTCCCTTGCCTTTGCCAAGTATTTGGTCAGGTGACGGTTGTTTGCCTCAAAGCCTTCGTTAACCTCATTAACGATTAGCTCGGAGTCACTGTAAACTACCAATCTCTTCGCAGAGCATTCTTTGGCTAACCACAATCCGGCTAACAGGGCCTTGTACTCAGCAATGTTATTGGTTGTCGGGAAATTGAGCCTGAGGGAGTATTTCACCTCAAACCCGTCGGGGGTTCTAAGGACCACTCCAGCTCCACTGCCCGTGTCCGTAGATGATCCGTCCACATGGAGTATCCATTCCAAAACTCCATCAAGTAGTTCTGCACTTTCCTCGGGTTGTTCCTTGAGAATTGGGGTTGTAGTCTCAACAATGAAATCAGCTAGCACCTGGGCCTTTACAACAAGCTTGGGCTGGAATTTGATGTCGAACTCGCCCAACTCGATAGCCCATTTTACCAACCGTTCAGAAACGTTGGATTTCTGGAGTATGCTTTTCAGAGGTTGGTCAGTGATGACCACTATCCGGTGGGCATGAAAGTAGGGCCTTAACTTTCGCGCGGAGAACATAAGCGCCAAGGCCATTCTTTTGGCGAGCGAGTAACGGGTCTGTGGGCCAGTCAACGTTTTACTCACGTAGTAGACCGGCCATTGAGTGTCAGAGTCCTGACACACGAGGATAGAACTGAGGGATGCCTCCGACATTGTAATGTCCCCGGTGCATCCGCATGTGGATATTATCCGCTTTGGGCCGGGGGAACTTCACGGCGTCCCAAGCCATCACGCGGCCCGCACGGTTTTGTTCCTGGCAAACGGAGTCCACCGCCCCAAAATGCGTCCATAAGGGAGAGGTATCCACACCCTTATAAAGGCACGCTTCGTTTCCTCTCCATCCGATGTGGGACTCTACAGTCCACCCCCCTTGGGGACCCAGCGTCCTCGCAGGCATACTAGATCGGATCCCGGCTCTGATATCATTTGTAACGTCCCCGGTGCATCCACATGTGGATATTGTCCGCTTTTGGCCGGGGGAGCTTTACGACGTCCCAAGCGATAACGCAGCCTGTACGATTTTATTCGTGGCAGACAGAGTTCACCGCCCCTAAAACGCGTCGACAAGGGAGAGGTATCCACGTCCTTATAAAGGCAAGCTTCGTTCGCTCTCCATCCGATGTGGGACTCTACAGTAACGTCCCCGGCGCAACCGCATGTAGATATTGTCCGCTTTGACCTGGGAGAACATCACGGCGTCTCCAGCCTACAGGCCGAGGCCTGGGAGAATTTCACGGCGTTCCTAGCCTACAGGCCTCACGGTTTTGTTCCTAGTAGACGGAGTCCATCGCTCCTAAAATGCGTCTGCCAGAGTGGCGCAGCGGCGGCACAGCGTGGCGAGGTATTGTCCTCTTTGGCCTGGGGAACTTCACGGCGTCCCAAGCTAAACACAGGCCTCAAGGTTTTCTCCTGGCGAACCCTTCACAGGCTCCCAGAACGCGTCTCCCAGAGTGGCGAGATATTATCCTCTTTGGCCTAGGGAACTTCACGACATCCCAAGCTAAACACAGGCCTCAAGGTTTTCTCCTGGCAAACCCCCACAAGCTCCCAGGACACGTCTACAAGGGAGAGGTATCGACGCCCTTATAAAGGCACGCTTTGTTCCCTCTCCATCCAATGTGCGACTCTACAGTCCACCCCCCTTGGGGACCCAGCGTCCTCG
>JAOVVI020010972.1:0-12844 GCA_028571085.2 Nepenthes alata
TGAAAAAATATAAAAAAGAAGTGGGTAAAACGTGAAATATTATTCCTCCGATAATTTTTAATCTTTTTATAGTTAACTTTTTACATATCGATAAAGGTAATTTTTTTAAAAAAACAAAAAATTAAAATAAAATTTAAAGAATCCCCTCTTTCTACAAATATAAAAGATAGATTAATTATAAGTACATTATAAAAAGGATCGAATATCTAATATATTTAAAGAAAAAAGCACTTTGCTAAAATGACGCTCACATTTTTTGCATGGGAAAATAAAAAAGAAGAAGAAGAAGAAGAATTTTACTTTTTTTCTAAATAAAAGCTGGAGCTCATTTTTCTTATTTAAACAATTAGATTAAAAAGATTAAGGATTAAAAATTAAATGTTAAATAATATTTTTAAACAATTATTCTTATTTAAAATTTAATATTAAATTTGACTTAATTTATTATTTAATTTATTTAAAAATATTGTGACCTTGGATCCGAATTATGATACGGATTAGGAACCAAGATTTGATTGATGGATTTGATGTGGATTCAGTCTCCGTATATTCTCAATCTGAATCATGTACAATACAAAAATTATGGTCAAATAATTGACGGGATTTACTCCCTGATATATCATCCGATTTTCGAATTAGCATCTTCCTTCCAAAAAAGAGAAAATGAGGATGTAAATTTGAATGCAAGTAAAATTATTTCTTATTCAAAAGTTACGCTTTTCTGAAAACGTCTTTGTAAGAAAGAGTAAGAGAGAATTTTTTTGTTCCGAGTGTCTTACAATTTTGTTCTTCTTTTGAAAAAAAATGTCCTCTCCCCTCTGGTTGGAAAGAGGGTACTTTTATAGTAGTTATAGAATAGTTAATTTTTTTTGTCAATTGCCCAATAAATTGCTAACGAGATAGAATTTTATCCACATGGTGATTTCAATTGATACCTGAGACCGTTCAGATAAGAGAGAGAAATTACTTTAGCAACTAGTTCAAATTTCTTTCTCGTCCAAGCCACCATTGATTTGGACCTATGAGCCTATTGAGCCCTCATACTTTATGGCCTGTGAGAAGTCGACACGTGCCTCAGCCATGATGAGGTGTGCCTTTTTCAATTACTTCCTTAAAAGACGCTGGTTCAAATCAAACTCATTTTTATTTAGATTATTTTGGACTGTAGCTTCGCGTTTCTTTTGAATGTTCTAACTTCACTCCAAACTTCATTATTCTTCTTTTTCAAATTGATTACATCATCCTCCAAGGGTGCCTAGCGTTAAAGATTTTCAATCCACCCTCTCCCCTGAGAAAGTCAAAACCATTCGCGCTCGATATAAGATCCCAAGTACGACAGCGTATCTACTACCTGATGCAAATGGCAGGGCTTGCACTCCACCAAAAGGGTTTATTACAGTGTACAAAGTCTATCTGAAAAGAGATCTTCGTTATCCCATGGCGTTGAAGTTTTATTAGATTATGAAAACTTTAAAAGTTCCAGATGTCAGACTGCAGCCCAATGCTATAAGATACCTGATTTCTTTGTACGTTTTGTAGGTTTCCATGGCTTGGATTTGGACACCTCGATCGTGAATGTTATTTTGATATTTTACCCTGAGCAAGATTGAATTGTAATCACTCCTCACCTAGAATTTGATATAAGCGGAGAGAACCCAGCTCCACCAAGAGGTGGAAGAATAAATATTTTTCGCTTGCGATTCCCCCTAAGTGAGGTCTATCGAATGAATGGGGCTATGTTGAATCGAGCTTCTGCGCCAAAGCATCCAAGTAGGAAAAAGAAGCGGTGAGGAAACTCACCGATTTGATTCAGGCTAGACTTGGTTCTTTTAACGAAAACAAGAGGAATAGATGGTCGAAACTTGAGGCATTTGAGAAGGCCAAGTGGGAGCCTCATATTGAAGGTTCAGGAGCCCCCGACACTTCCCTGGCCTTGAAGAGGAAGTTGAAAAGAAAGTAAAAGCTGCTGAAAATTAGTGAACCATCTGAAAAGACAGGAAAGAGTCGTTGGATAGAAATATCCAAGTGTCTGGTGGTCATATCAGATACCACCTCCTCTGATGGCAATGAAGCCATCATTGGCCAATTAGTGAGAAGGAAGGGATTATCAGGAATGGCTTGAGTTCAAGATGTTGAGGTCGTCGGACCTTTAGAGGGTGGTAAGCCTGTTGCTCATCCTAGTTTGACCAAGGGGATAACTGAGATACAATTCATCCCTCTTTCATTGTGTTAGGAGCCTATATCCGACCTCCAATCCGGCTTTACAGAGGAAGCTTCTGACTGGATAGCTGAGAATCCGAATGAGGAGAAAATAGAAATTTTGATCAGGGAGGCTATTGAAGTTCCGGCCAAAGTAGTTGAGGCTGAGGATATAATAAGGGCCATTGGAGTGCTCAATTTCGAGTTCCATTCATTCGATGACCAAAAGTTTGAAGAAAATATTAGTTCATTTGAGGTATCTTAGGATGCCATGGCCATTGGCGACATGAAAAAGTTCAAGGCGTCCTCTGAAGCTCAAACAGAGATTGGGACTAGGGAACACTTATAAATAGCTGAGCCCCCAGTTTCTGACATTCAAGAGACAGCTCCTAAGACCGAGGTTATTATTGGACCGTTCGAGGCAGAGGAAGTAGCTTTTAAAGTGGACATAGTGCAGCCCACGGAGCATCTAAAATATAAAGCCCAAAAAGGGGAAAGCACATCATCAGGGAATTCTCTCCTATCCAAGGTATTTCTCTAGTGTATTCTTGGTTCTATTACTTTTCTTTTGGCCAATGCTCTACTAATATATTCTCTTTTTAAAGTTACTGGATTTGGTCGGCCAATTCACTCCAATAATTGATAAATTTGCCCAATCTCATGTGGACTTGGAAATTTTTGGGTTTCAGAGGAACGTGCCAGCCATCTCGAATGCGAACTCGTTGAGACTAAGTGTAAAGTTTCCTCCCTTGAGGATTTACTGAAGGATCAACAACAGCTATATTCACTCCTTTGAGACAGAAACCTCCAACTCGAAGACGAACTTAGGACCTCGATTAAGGCCAAGGACATCAAATTGGCATTGGAGCGAAAATATTGGGGTGACATCAGACTCTATTGGAGCATAATAAAACTACTAATTCCGAAAATTATCTCATTCAAGGAATGCTAGTGCCCAACGTTAGGCAAATCTGATTGGCCACCCGAAAGGGGATGAAATTTTCTATTCTCCTTTGTTGGGATCCTCCAAGCCTTAGTTCAAATTTTTTTTACACAAGTAATCGTATATTTATTTATGCAAAGCTTTTCCTTTGCTCTTTCTCTCTCTTTCTTTGATTAATTGTTGGTTAGGTTTTGTAATCATCGTCACCAGGTTTAAGAAGAGTTTAGCTTATTATTCACACTTGTTTATTAACACTTCATAAGCGAAGTGTCCATTTCAATGTGTTGGGCTTGAGCATTCTAACCATGGTTGGCTGATGATGCTAACCTTTTTTAGGACAGGGTCTCTGCATTCATACTGTTAAAGCCCCATAAGTAATAAAGTTCAACCTATTATGGGCTACTTGGTGTTTCTGTCAAGTTTTAAAATCCGACTTCGTTCGAGTCTCTCGGCTGTATTACTGAGTTTTGTTGGCTGTTTTGGGACAGCTCAAGGAGCATGTGAAAAAAATATTTCACCTGACTTAGGGGGCAGCTTAGGTTATATAACTTCATGAAATGATTTGTAATCATTCAAATGAGTGTATAATAAAGAATAAATTAAAAAAATTATTTTATTAATCAAACATGATATAAGTACTCTGACTGATACAACTAACCTTACCTGATTACATGTATATTTACTAATAGTATTTTTTGAGGTGAGAGGTATTTCAAATTCGAGGAACTAGTTTGCCTTCTTGGATGCACAATTTATACACCCCATTTTGAAGAATGGCTGAAATTAGGAGCGATCCCTCCTAGTTAGAAAAAAGTTTTTTTCCGGTTGGTATTTTTGCCAGTTGTCTCAATGCCTCGCCGTACTAAATCCCCCACTTTAAATTGCGTGATTTCACCTTCTTGTTATAATATTTGGCAACCCTTTGTGGATATGCCGTTGTTCGTAGTCACGGCATATCTCAGGTTTCATCGAGTAGATTAAGATTCTCACAAAACTTTTATGAATTGTTGTGCGAGTTAAAATTTTTAACATGAAGACTAGGTAGTCTAACCTCTACTGGTATAACTGCCTCAACCCCATAGTACAAGTTAAAGGGTATCTCTCGGGTCGGTTCTCTAGATGTCGTCCTGTATGACCACTTGACAAATGTCAACTCATCCACCCACAAGCCCCCTGCGTTTTCAAGTTTTGTTTACATACCGTGTAGTATTGCACAGTTGGTAACTTTTACTTATCCATTAGTTTGTGGGTAGGAAACTGATGTGTGCACTAACCTTATCTTTAAATTAGCATAATACTTTGTGAAACATTTGCTAGTGAAATGGGTCTCGTTGTTGATCACAATGACTTCAAGGATTCCATATCTACACACAATATTTTATCGGATGAATTCTAACGCATTTTGCTTAGTGATCCGAGCTAATGATACAACCTCGAGCCATTTTATGAAATTATCAATCCCAATGATCATGAACTTCCTTTGCCCTAAAGCAATTAGGAGGGGTCAAAGGATATCGAGCTCCCATTGTGCGAATGGCCAAGGCGATTGCAGAGTTCACAGTTTTGTATGCCGCCGAAGGGTTAGATTCCCATATATCTGGCAATTTTTACATTTTTGAACGAAATATATTACGTCATGCTTCATGATGAGTCTGTAATACCCTTATCTCATCAATTTAAAAGTAAGGTTCTTACCCCTAATGTGGGATTTATAAATACCAAGATGTACTTCTTCGAGGACGTAACCATCTTTTTTTGGCGTGAGACACTATAAGTATGGGACAGAGTACCCATGTCAGTACAATTGACCATCCATAATGGTATACCAGCCTGCTATTTTTTTTACTCGTTTGACTTCATCCGAATTTTCTGGCAAAGTACCATTGGATAGCCACCACAAGTAAGGGGCCATCTAATTGTCAGCATTGGTAATCTGCATTACTTCTGGCTCCGAATCGTCTATATTGGGAATTTTGAAGATTTCACGTGTTCCTCGAGCGTACGGCTTAGGGTCATCTGTTGCTGCTACCCTTACTAAAAGTTAGCTATTTCGTTCTCTTCTCTTAAAATGTGGATCATCTCCGCATTTTCAAACGTAGAAGTCAAACTTCAAACTTTGAGAGATACTTAGAAAGTTACGGGTTGCAAGCCTCAAAATTTATTTGGATTTAGTTAATAATCTGTTCTAAATCACTGTATACGACTAGGTTCTTAGCTGACTATTCTCTGGCTAACCTAAGTCCTAAAATTAGTGCTTCATATTCTAAGATATTGTTGGTCGCTAGGAACCCGAGATTCATTTAATATTTTATCTCCGACCCATCGGGTGTTCTCAACACAATGCCAACACCACTGCCTACTTTTATTGAAGAGTCATCCACGTGTAATGTCTACACTAGAGTGTTTTGCAGATTATCAACTTGAATAAGGTCGAGAGTGCTCAGAACTAAAGTTGTTGTTTTGACAATAAAATATGCCATGACTTGGCCTTTCAAGACTGGCCTTGGTCAAAATTCTATATCAAATTCACTCAACTCGATGGCTCATTTAACCAGTCGTCCTAACATATCCTGCTTCTGTAATATTTCTCTTAATGGCTGGTCGGTCAGGACGATAATTTTGTACGCTTGAAAATATGTTCTGAATTTTCAAGTAGAATATACAAGTGCCAAAGCCATCCTTTCTACGTGAGAATATCTGGTTTCTATTTTGGTTAAGATCTTACTGACATAGTACACAAGCCGTTGCCTATTTAACTGTAGTGGAATCAAAATCGAGCTTAAAACTGTGTCAGATACGACCACGTACAAATATAACTTCTTGCCTTTTTGAGGGGAAGTTAGAAGTGGTGGGTTCGAGAGATACTCCTTAAGATCTTAGAACGCAGTTTTAAGGTCGATCGTCCTTTGAAAACCGTTGGTCTTCATTCCCCTCAAAGTTTTAAAGAAAGAAAAGTACTTCTCGACTTACTTAGACAATAAACGAGAGAATGTTTCCAACCTCCCAGTTAAATTATGGATTTCTTTCACAATTCAATGTGGATTCATATTGATGATAGCTTTAATTTTTTCAGGGTTTACTTCAATTCTTCAATGTGAAACAATAAAACCCAAGAATTTTTTTAAAATTACTCTGAACGTACACTTTACTGAATTGAGCTTCATATAATGTATTCGGAGGATAATAAACGCCTCATCAAGATTACAAATATGGTTGTCATCGGCCGTCCTGCTCTTGACGAGTATGTTGTCCACGTATATCTCCATAATTTGTCCAATCTTGGTTTCAAATATCTTGTTAACGAGTCGTTGATAAGTGGCACCGATATTCTTGAGTTTGAAGGACATGACTTTATAACAATATGTCCCATGATCAGTTATGAATGATGTGTACTCCTCATCATCTGGACTTATCTAAATCTGGTTATAATCTAAGTATGCGTCCATAAAACTCAAAAGTTCATACACGGATGTTGAGTCGACAAGCAGATGAATCCTTAGTAATGAAAAACTATCTTCTGACATACCTTATTGATATCAGTGAAATCAACACACATCCTCCATTTTCTGTTACTCTTTTTAACAATGACCATGTTCGACAACCAATTTGGATACTGAACTTTCTTGATGATCCTAGTATCAATAAATTTCTTTACCTCCTCGTGAATGGCTATCAAGTTTTCAATCGAATAATTTCTTCATTTCTGTCAGATAGGTCTTTCATTGGGATTTAGACTCAACTTATAGATCACTACTCCAATCGACATCCTTGGCATGTCGTTAGGTATCCAAGTATTCTATCGAAGAATACGGATAAGTTGGTCTCGGAGAGATTCTGATAGGAAACTTCCAATTTGAATGTATTTTTCTGGATCACTAGGGTCCAATAGAATCATATCTGTTGACTTTTCAAATTATGCTTGTATTAATGTGATATCGTCACGGAAGTCGAGGTCTTCTATTGGTTGACTGGAAGGTGTCTCTGTGACTTGGGACAGGTAACATGTCCAACCGATCATTTAATCTCCAAGGACCTCTCCTACGCCAAATGAAGTCAAGAATTTCATCATCAAATGTGGTATTAAAGTTACAGTCCTGAAAGCTGTCAAACAGGGTCGTCTGAGAAAGGCATTATAAATCAAGGGAAGATCTACTACCAAGAAAGATAACATTTTTGAAGCAATCCTCCAATAAATTCCTAAAGTTACATCAAGTTAGACGACCCCATTTACTGATACTGGCTCATTATCCAATTCATAGAGGGGTCCTTCGATAGTATTTATTTAACTTCTTTTCAATCCTAATTTAAAGAATAAACTAAGATAAAGTAAATTTCTTGAATATCCATTATCAATGAAAATTTGTTTCATTTGATAGTCCGTGTTACCATCAGAAATGAGTATAGTTATAACCAAGTAATCAAAATGAGGAGAAGTTATATGAGTCATATCTTCAATACGAAAACTAATGACATCTTTCCTAACTTCTACCATTGGCTTCTTGTTACCGGCGATCATTTTCGAGCTCTTTGGCATATCATCCCTCTTTGGTCGTGTCGTAATAATATTCATGCCCCCAACTACTACTTGGTTTCTCAGTTATTGGACCTCATCCCTATTTTCTCCTCTGGAGGTCTACTCGGGACACTATAGGAAACCGATGACGTGACCTTTTTGGATCTCTCAATTTCCTTCTATATCGTTTGACAAGCTTTAATATTGTGACCCCCGCACCAATGGTAGTGACAGTACTTTGATTGATCACTTCCATTTGGTTTCTTGAACGTCTTTGGCCATTTAAAATTTTTTTCATCTTAAATTTGCATCAAAATATTGGTGCAAGAGTTGTTCAATGGAGTCAAGTTCAGAGGCATGAACTCCCTTCAAGCTATCGGTTTGGACTTCTGCCACTTCCTCTGTTCTTGGGAACAAAAACGGTGCCCGACCTTCCTTTTTTCTTCCACCGTCCTCTAGTAAAAATATTCTCCACTATCAGGCTTCTCCACTTGATTAGCCTCGTCGGCCGCTATGTAGGCTCAAGCTATCTCTTCAGCCTCTTTGAAAGTTTGCTGGTTCTTGTGATCTAAATGCTTAAAAGTCCCCAAACTCCAAGGTTGATATGAAAGCACTAAGTTTCACCTCTTTGGTGAGCTTAGATATCTTCTGGGCTTCGGTAGTAAACCGATTTAGGAATTTCTTTAAACTTTCATTTGACCCTTGTTTGACCGTAGTAAGGTGTCATGGCTGCTTTTCTTCCCTATGGCTAAATACAAATTGAGATAAAAAACCATCAGCTAGATCCTAAAATGTCTTAATCGAATTCGACTGAAATAGATAGAATCATACTCGGGCATCCCCTTTGAGTGTCAAGGGAAGCACAGATACATTGCTGCCTCATCCAAACCTTGAAAGCTTAAAATAGTATAGAAATTGTCTATATGGTCCATTGGGTTGGTACTTCCATTATATGGATCTGTGACCGGCATCTTAAACTTATACAGGGGTGAATATGTTCGAATTTCCATTGTCAATGAAGATCTCTACAATCAACAGATCTTCCTCCTGCGTCTTCTCCAAAATTGCGCTACCAAATCCTTTCAACTTTCTCTTCCATTTCGGGTGGAGCCGCCATCTCCTTTTCATTGAAGAAATTCCTCAATTTAGAGGGTTTCTGCTTAGCTTAAAAAATTAGGCGGCTCATAACTCTTTGAGGATATTCACTATGAGAGGGTCCTGATTGATATGAAGGCTCTCTGTCATCACGAGAGTATCGAGGGTTTCGCCTCTCAAGGCTATCCTCTCGAACTCTAAAGTTTAGGTGACCTTCAATTCGCGATGGGACTTTATTGCTTGAGGTTGTTTGAATCCCGATGTTATCCTGCTGGAAATCTTCTTGAAGGGGTGTTTCCTTCTTCTATTCCTTCTTCTAGACATAGTTGTTTGGGAGGTCGATGACGGAGCCCCCTTCGACGGTTTGTCCAGCCGCGTACAAATCGTCTAGACGACCTTGGAAATGTCGTTCATCTTCATTGCGAGCGCACACACATAACGGTTAGGATAATCATCAATTCGTCTGCCCGCATGAGGGCAATTGCCACATGAAGTAACATCTCTAACTAATGCACTAGCTTGTACTCTAATGTTCACCTTACTGATTTTATAACAGTGTGGCAATCAAATTTTCAGTCGTTCTCATAGATGGCGCCAATATTGTATCCTCAGATCCGGATTAATTTAAATCCTGTGCAATATAAAAATTATGGTCAAAAGATTGGTTGGACTTGCTCATCGATATATCTTTCGACATTTTAATTAGTATCTTACTTTCAAAAAAGAGAAAAAGAGGATGTAACTTTGAATGCAAGTAATATTGTTTCTTGTTTAGGAGTTACATTTTTTCGAAAGTGTCTTGGTAAGAAAGATTGAGAGAGAATTTTTCTATTCCGAGTGTCTTACAATTTTGTTCTTCTCTTGAAAAAATATCCGCTTCCCTTTTGTTGGAAAGAGAATATTTTTATAGAAATTAGGGGGCAGTTAACATTTCTTGTCAACTGCCCAGTAAACAACTAAGTTGATAGAATTTTACTTAGATGGTGGTTTCAACTGGCGTTCGATGCCATTTAAATAAAAGAGAGAAACTGCTTTGACAATTGGTTCTCTTCCTCATCTAAGCCACCCTTAATTTGAGCCTAATGAGTCTATTGGGCCCTCATATTTTATGGGCTAAATCTGTGGGAGAAGTTTTTTTCATTGGACCACTGGTGACTATACCGATCAAGAAAATTGATAATATATTAATGACATAAGACCTTTTCAATTAATTGTCATGCTTTCTAGTAAATTTTTCAAAAAATACTACCATTCACAATGTTTTTGTAATGCAATTTTGATAGTATCGAAATGAAATAAAATAATCAAAAAATTTTTAATTTAATTTTTTTGAGAAAACAATCATTTAATTCTAATACTAACATAATTTTAATTCCTGAAGTAAAAATAAAGTAAAACTAAAATAATAATAAATAATATATTTGATTATTTTCACATGTTAATGATAATATTGTATGCCCAAGGGAGCTTACCTTATTAATGGGATACACCGAGCATGGCTAACCACGTAGACTATTAAACATAAATTTAATGTCGCAGTTATAATGTTGAAAATAATTTGAAGTGCTTTTTGTTTTTTGGAAAAAAAATATATCCTACAAATTTATATCTAGTACTCAAAAATAGTGACATAAATATATGTGTCACTAACAATAATAAACATATATATTTTATTGACAGTACACAAACTTATCATTAATTATTAAATATGCATACTAAAATTAGGATTATTCAAAATACTTTTTAAACATAAAAAATTAGAAAATAAGTTCAAATTTATATGTTTTTTTTAATTTGAAAAATTAAAAAATAGTGATTGTTAATTCTCTTATTTAAAACTAAAAATAGAAAACTTGTAAAATATAGTTAATATATTTCTAAAATTTTTTTCATCAATTATAATAAAAATTTAATAATTTAAGTTTTAATTATATAATAATATTTTTTATAGGTCTAGTAGTACAATTGGCTAATCCAGTTCAAAACCCAATTGTCAGCACACAAAAGAGGGCAAGGGCTTAACGAACAATGATCATAACCCTAGGAAAGAGATCGATCCAGCCTAACCCAACTACGACTACAGCGATCTAGTTGGGGCCCAAAGAATAATGGCCAAGAAGATAAGCATCAATGGCCAAATCGAAAACACATACGGACAAACAAATTAGGAAGACTCTCAAACAGGTAGCCAACAAAACTGTCAGAATATGTGCATACAGCAGTCAGAGTACGTGTAAACAGGCGCCGCCAGTAACCATCACCGCAATAGTCTGACAAGTGCGCTGACGGGATCACTCATAGTCGTGTTACCATCACAAGATGACAACTGATAATAGTGGCTTCCATCAAAACTCCAATGATCAGCCAATCCTAGCTAGACACTCATCGCAGGCCATGGCGCAAAAGCCATATTTACAGAGTATTACAAATACTCCTTACCATCGTAAGGTCAGGGGACCTTTTTTCTTGGCACAAGGAGAGAGAGCTTTGGAGAGCACACAAATGGGAAACCTTTGATCACGAAAGATCAATCAATTCTCTACTGAAACTATTCTCAAGCAAGATACCAAAATTAAGGAAGAATCAAGTTCTCTTCTTCTAATACAACTTTTTCTTTCCACTCCAATTGAGTGCCTTACTGCCTTTCTTTCCCTAGTGAGTCACTCACCGAGTGCATCCCTAGTAAGTCACTCAATCGAGTACATTCCTGTCTTTCTCCTTTTAGTGAGCCATTCATCGAGTGCATTCCTAATGAACCATTCCAGTCGAGTACCCATTAGTGTACCACTTCAATCGAGTGCCTTTCTCTCTATCTGAGTTACTCCCCGTCGAGTTCCCTCTAGTAAGTCACTCACCAAATGCTATATATCAGAGCCCAGTTTTCCATCTCTCTAAGATGCTATCCGTCGAGCGCATATAAGAACCCAGTTCCCCTCTAACATCCCCCAACTCTATATCCTCTTACATTCTCCTGATATCTTTCTATTTTCTGATAAAGATTTTCAATTTAAGTATTAATGGATAAATTGTATAGTAAATCTCGTCAATCTCTGACCTTTTGTTCATTATTTGTGATTCACAGGCTCCAAGATAGGAGAGAAGAAGATCAGATCTACTTTGATTTGGCTCGCACTGAAAAATCGAGTGGCTCCCTAATTCGTACCATAATTAGAATCTTAAACGTCTCAATTTTAAAATATATACTTATAAAAAAATCATTTATAAATTTATAAAATATAAGTATATAAATTTAATAAATAATAATATTAATATTCAATTCATAACTAAATATCTTTACATTTTTTATTTTTAATTTAAATTAGCATTTTTATAAAAATTATTAAATTGATATGAATTATATCAATTTAATAATGTACATAAAATATGATTTTTTAAACAATGTTTAAGTTGTTTGCTAATAATGATATTTAGATTATTGTTCAATATATTCCACGATTTAATAAATAATGCGCATTATTAATTTAATAAAAAAATTAAATCATCAAATGTAGACTTGAGCCATTAATTTTGTGATCATAAACATAAATTTGAGTTTATTTTAATAGTTTATTGAGTTTAATTTAAATAAGTTAAACTCATATTTTTAACATAGAAGTAGTTAACGATCAAAAATTAAGAGTGTAAATGGCATGTATAAAATATGCATACTTGTGGTACTTTATATAATAAAATATAATTTAATAGAACATAATTAATAATTTTATTTGATATAAAATTTATTATTATGAAGTACATAGATTTTTTAAAACTTCTAATATTTTCAAACAAATTATTTCAAAAAAAATTAATTAATTAACTTATTAAAAATAATTAAATATTATAAATTCATCTAATAATTTGTCCATTAACTATTTTTATTATATGTCAGATAATTCAAAAATGTTAAACTATTATTAATAAATATTAATTTATTAAAATAATTATGCATCTAACAAAACAAATGAACGTATTTTTAAATAAATTTTAAAAAACAAAATACTGAAAAAAAAAGAAAAAGAAGAAGCTAGAAATAGAAAACAGGAAACTATACAAGAATTAACGTCAGCGAAGAGATGAAGTTTGGTACATCGGAA